>CAJNIZ010037291.1:29339-49911 GCA_905231905.1 Symbiodinium pilosum
TAGTAGTAATAATAATAGTAGTAATGGTAATAGCAGCAGCAGCAGCAGCAGCAGCAGTAGTAGTAGTAGTAGTAGTATAGTACTAGTACTAGTACCCAACACCCTAAACCCTGAACCCAGTCCTCATCCTCGTCTTCCGAGGAGTTTTCATCAACCGTAGGAAGCCTATCCTGGAACACACAGTTAGGACCGGGGCAATATCCCAAAGGGTCCCAAGTACTCATATGGGGAATACTTACCCAAACCATAAGGGAAATTACAACCAGAAACCATACTTTGTACCATAGCGGTACTTTGGACCCTTTGGGATATAGGAACTCTGGGAGTTCTACTTGGTGTATCTAAGGCTCATATCAACTCCCACCATGATTGGTTTCTGGCTGGAGCGCTTCAGAACATCAGGTTTGAGGCACTGAGGCTTTGGGAATCAGGAATCAGGTTTAGAGATATAGGACTTAGGGTTTGGGGTTTAGGACTCAGGGTTTGTGGGTGCAATGCTTTGGGATCAGGGCATGTTGGGGTGCAGGGCTGAGGATCTAAGCGATTTGGGATTGCGTGGGGGTCTTGGGGGATGGCTCCAAAACAAGAGAAGGATAATGTAGACCCATGATTAAAAGCCTGAATATTAGGCTCCCTATTATAATCCCCATGAAGGTGAGGGGGGTTATTAATCAGGGGTCTGGCATATCCAGAAGGTACACCACAATGCGAAGCCTCTTGTACAATCACCAGTCGTGGCAGCAGCAGCTATCTGCCCTCTCAGATCCCATCTCGCTGCATCAAAATCCTGACATAGGTCATTGCTGATGTGACATCTTTTGCCGGATGTTTTAGGAACCCATCTCGAGTCTGGAGAGGACCTGTTCGCAGTGATTGGTAGCCCTCATCAGCGCTCCAAGTACGTCCCCGTCTCCTAGCTATGCAAATGGTGGGACGTTCTGCAAGAATGCCACTGCATACCCAAAGTGTCCATGTGGCTATATAATATATACTGGGGGCCCCAAGGGGTTCCCATATACCTACTTTAGGGCTCAAGTATGTGCTATTACTACTATATATAGCTAGATGGACCCTTAGGGGTATGGGATGAGCTATAGTCTCCCAAAAAATACTCCCCTATATCATCCCCTATATAACCCCCTTTAGGCAGTTTAGACTATAGCTCATACGCCTTAGCATACGGGTCTTGGAAGCCTATTGGTTTCAGCGTAGGGGGCGATCTTGGAGGTTGTGGAAACACAAACCGATGGCCCGGAACTCAACCGGACGCAAGCAAAGGGCTAACAACTGGCGATCTGGCGCATACAATGCTTCTTAGGTGTTCCTCCAAAAAAGAGGGGCCCTACCATGTAAACCTGCGCTGAAATTTTTTTTGGGGCTACGAACCCTGAACCGTAAACCTTTCAAACCGTAGACATTTTTCTCTCCCCCTAAAAGGTCCAGCATACAATGTTCATATACTGTGCGATCTTCATAAAAGCAACCGTGATCTAGATTCTGGGAAATATTTGATAATTCATATACCTTGGATCTTTAGGGTCCAGGCTGTTCGGAGGTATATGGGATGTGACGTGTAGGGCTCAGGGTCCGGAGTCTGTTCCTGTTGTTTCAAAATAAGCTTTAGGGCTTAGGGCTTGGTGTTTGGGGACGCCTTTGTGGTTTAAGGCTGGAGGTGTAATGTAGACCCCTGATTAATAAACCCCCTCCCCTTAATAGGGGTTATAATAGGGATCCTAATATTTGGGCCCTTAAAAGGAGGGGGTTTATTTAATCATGGGTCTACATTAGGATTCAGGATCTGGGACCTTGAGTTTCTTCTCAGGGTGTCTCAAGCCTTGGCCATTGCCAAAACTCCTACAGACATAACTATTACCCCTAAACCTCGCACATAAGCCCTACATACCCTAAACCCTGAACCGTATATAAAAAAAAGTGAAACCTTCGTTGTGCCCGGAAACCTCCCTAAACCCAAGACCTAAATCCTGAAAGCCTAAACCCCAAAATCCCAAAACCCCGAAGCACCCCCACCCCCAAACAAAAAAATCAACCTCGAACCCAACAAATGCCCGCACGCATCCCTAAAAACCCTACAAATTAACTTGGGCGGGACCTACCCTAAGTCCTAAACGCTAAGCCCAGGGTAGCTTAGAATAATTTTCAAATCCCAATTTAAGGGCATTTTGGTACTACTCTCCATATAAACCACCACTTAAGGTGAGGTCGGGTGAGGTCGCTTTAAATTGTCCAGCAGGCCCTAAGCCATCAGAAGTAGCCTGGCGCATCCCGAGGTCGTTGAAGATGGCATCGCCTTCCTGGCCGTCAGGATAGGGATAAGGGTTTAGGGCTTAGGGTTTAAGATGATACGGGTTTAGGGCTATAGGGGTTAAGGGTTACAGGGGTTGAGGGCTTATGGGGTTTAGGAGAATATAGGGGATACCGGGGTAGAAAAAGGGTTGCAAAGGGTATATACAGTGTTATAGGGGTTGGGTTTAGGGTTTAGGGGGATTAGGGATCAGGTATATAGGCTTCTACATGGGTATATAGGGTTATAAACGGGTGTGTAGGGGGGGGAGGCCTATGCGGATCATATAGGGCTTGTATTACAGGTGACACGGAATGCTTAGTGTTGGTTTAGGGTGGGGGGGGGGGTGTATTTAGGATTTGGGGTTAGGGCTTTAGGGTTTAGGGGCTAAATCAGGTTTGGGGTTTTGGTAAGGTTTAGGGTCTGGGAGCGTTGTTTAGGATTTAGCATGTAGGGTTAAGGTTCATGGTGTTTATTTAGGTGGGGTTGGGGCTTATCCAGGGCTTGGTGTTTTCTTTTAAATAAGGTTTGGGGTTTATGGTAGGGTTTGGGGTGTTGATAGGGTTTGTGGTTTCGAGTTGAGGGCTTGGAGTCTAGGGTTTTTGGGTGAAAAGATCGAGGACGCAAGATGGCTCCCGCGCTGAAGCAGCTCGCTCGCCCCATATGAGCCACAGCCTAGACTCCTAGTGTCCCCCTTAATAAGCCCTATAAGGGTCCCCGTATAGACTCCCCTATATAACCCCCCTTGACGGAGTTTGGACTCTAGCTCATACGGATTTCGTTCAAAACCGTGAACACCCGCCTCCCCTAAAGGGATTTTGCACGGCATGAAGCTGTGTCGCAGAAGGTCTCAGAGGCTGTACTCCGCAAGGGCCTGGTCCAGGACTGCCGTCTGTTAGGGTTTGGGACTTAGGGTGTAGATTCTGGGGTTTAGGGTTTAGGTGCATAGGGTTCAGGGTTGAAGGATCCAAGGGTTTAGGGTTCACCCTTCGTCCCGGCAGTATTTGTTGTCCTCGGCGCTCCAGAAAGGCATTCGTCTGGATTTCGGCTGGCGATGACGCGTTCAGCTGTAGGCTGGGTTATACCCACCGTTTCCCTACACCCTAAACCCTAAGCCTATATAGTAACTTAGTTCAAGCACCTTAACAACAACCCAGTAGGAGGTTGGGGCGTGGCTCGATGGCTGGTGTGAGGTTTCCATAACCCAAAGGGTCCACGCACCCAATAATTAGGTCCCCTTTAAAGGGGATATATATAGGGTTTAGGGTTTAGGGTTTAGGGTCCATGTACCCAATAAATAGGTACTTGGGTTTGGGGCAATAGTACGTATAGTATTGGTTTTGGGTAAGTATATGAGTATTAGGTACTTGGAACCTTAGGGTAAGAAACTTGCTCAGAAACGTTGTTAGCGTTTAGTGCTTGGGGCCCTGGTTTGAGCTTTGCCGTCGTAAAGAGTTGCGCAGGGTGTTTATAGGATGTAGGAATCATTCAGTGACAAAAAAATCGTGGAAAAGAACATGGAAAATAATGTGGCAACCAGGGATATGTGGTAGTTTCGCTAAGTCGGGGGACCGCAATATAGACCCCAAAATACCATAATCCTTATTGTGGGGACCGGGTACCCCTAACTTTGGGAAATTCCCATGTAGGAGTTGTGTAGGCTGCTCGAACACGGTCGGGTAGGGTTCGGTATAATTATATAACGGAGAATCAAATGGAAAAGAAAATGGGAAGGAAATGGAAACTGGTGGATATATAGGGTTAGTTGGCAGATAGCGGTTATATTGGGACAACGGAAAATAAAATGGAAGCTGCTATTTGAGCTACAGTCTAAACTCCTAGTATCCCTCTTAATATCCCCTGTAGTAGTCCCATATATATTTCCCTATATAACCCCCCTTAAGGAGTTTAGACTCTAGCTCATTTGGGGGTTTAGGGTTGAAGGTTTTGGGTTTAAAGTGCTTTGCTAGAGTGGCTAGCGAAAAAGGTAGGGAGCCCAGCCTCCCCCAAAACTGGGCTTCAATTAGGGTTTAGGGTTGAGGTTGGGTACTGCCCCCACCCAGTAACAGTCTACATTAGGGGTCCTATTAAGGGCGAAATATAACCACATTATAAGTATTATCCAACTGTTACTGAGGGGGGGCAGTACCCAAGGTTTATAGTGTTTAGGGTTTGGAAAGTTTTCCTTTGTACCCTTACGGTTTGCACCGTTGAGTTTCGATCTCCAAAACATGAAATGCGGCCCTCGAATAGGGTACTTAGGACCCCAAACCCAAGGTTACAAGCCCGGAGGATATCCTAAACCCTACACCCTCAACTCTGAATAGTAGCTTCCGTTTTCTTTTCCCATTATCCCTACAAAACCTTACATAACCCCAAGTGTTTAGGGTTTAGGGCCCGGTTCCAAACATAAAACAACCATAAACCCTGAGCCATGCACTGACTCCCAAGCCTTACCGACGTGAAGGTGTCCAAAGCTAGATACATTCCGGTATAATTGCGGGGCTCAGGGTTTAGGGTGGAATGATTAAGCTTTCGGGATGTCGGAATCAGGGGCAAGGTTTGTTGAAGCTCCACAACCCTTCAGCCCGGATCCTACACCCCCAACCCTTACCTCGACCCATGATCGGGATAACTGCGATAAACCCTGAACCCTATACCCTAAACCCTAAGCCTAAACCCTCTAAGCCTAAACCCTACAAGCCTAAACCCTATAAGCCTAAACCCTTAACCCTTAACCCTATAGTGAGACCCCAGAGAACCACCTCTTAAACTTGCATCATCCCTGACCCTTAACCCGGTGGTCCTCGATGACCTTCATCGGTTCCTGTGGAAAGGACAAAGGACTTCTCCCAAAGGGTCCATGTGGTTATATAGCATATACTTAAGGCCCTAAACCCTAAACCCTAAATATATACTTAAGGTCCCAAGGGGTTCCCATACGCCTAGTACTATATAGCTACATGGACCCTGAGGGTCTAAGAACTGAAGAGGCTTCATCCATATGAGGCTTAAGAGGACATGCGTGATTTCCAATACAAATTTCTCGGACTCGCAAGGCGTACAAGCTCAGCGCCCAACATTACTACCCGCATTGCTTCTTTCCAGAGCCCTAACCCCTAGCCCCGGTATTTTGCTACGATTACTTACCATTAAGGCTGGTTGGGCCCCGGAGCCCTTGGGAAATGGGGCCGAGGGTTTAGGATTTAAGGTTTTAGGGTTCAGGGTCTCATGAAACCAGTAAGGGAAAGATTAAAATGCCCCGACCCAGTAGTTTACTAGTAATCTGATCCAGCAGTACTATTACTCTTCGTTCCGACTGGAATTCCTTAGCATTTATTGTCAGCAAAACCCTAAACCCTAAACCGTAAAGGGGGCCCGCCAGGGTGGCGCAAAATTCTCCAGGAGAGGAAAAGCTCGTCTGCAAACCCTTTTAGGGTTCGGAAACCTTAAACCCCACACCGTAGGAAACCCTGAACTGTCCCGGCCTCAGTCTCAGGGAAATCTCCAGAGGTGTCCAGTTCTTCCATGCCAGAGTCGATCTGCACAGAATTCTCTAAGAGCTAAGACTAGGGATAGGTCCCTTTAAAGGGGTATATAGGGATATATAGGGTTATAGGGGTTATTTAGAGTTTAGGGCCAGAGTCGATCTGCGCAGAGTAGGGGCTACAGGGATAATGGACAAAAATGGAAACTACTATATTATAATAGGGTATATATGGGGGTTATATAGGTTTAGGAGTTTACGGGTTAAGGTTTCGGAGTTTAGGGTTTAGGTTTCAGATGGGTACAGGATTTAAGGCTTGCTGAGGCTACCCAGGGGGCCTTTATAGGGGTGCTATAGGGCTGTCTATACATATATATATATATAGAGAGAGAGGGATACATTTATACTCCAGACTTATACTCTGAATGAGACAAGGCCCCTTCATCTAATTTGACGTATCTTCCTCAATCACGGGACATGTTGACCTTGCTTGTAAAGATGCCATTTTTTCTGAAAGCGGTACCCTGAACCCTAAACCCCCAAGTCTAAACAAATGCAAAAACTTGTGATTCTTGGTGCTGTCCTTTTTCGCCCAGTCTTACACCTTCTCTGCTGGCTCTGGGGAAGGACCCAGGGATCATCTTCCTCGACCTCCTCTTCCTAGGCAACGTAGGCACCTCTAAACCCCAAACCCTAAATCCTAAACCCCAAAACCCTAAGCCCTACCTGAACCCCAAAAGTATGTGAAATAATGGCCTTTATGGCTATTATTAGGGGTTTAGGGCTGCTTTTTTTTACATACTTTTCGGGTTTAGGTAATCCCTAAACTCCTTAACCCCTAAACCCTAAACACCTCTAAATGATCCCCCTCAGTCTGAACTTGCGGCCTTGGGCGACTAAGCCGGCACAGCTTGGAACCCCTTTCCTGAAATTTCCGGCCAACTGTAAGGCCTTCAGACACCTTGCCATACACTGACTCGGCAGGCACCTTACAGCTTAAGGATATAGGGGTTACTTATATATGGTTTGTTTGGGTATCTATTCGGTTTATATAGGATAATGGAAAAGAAAATGGAAACTACTACTTAAGGTTTAGGATTTAGGGTTTAGGGCTTAGAGTTTGGGGTTTAGGGTTCAGGGTTTAGGTACATGTATCTACATGTAGATATAGGAATAATGGAGAACCAAATGGAAAGTCAAACAGAACATCCAACGGATACTAGTCAGTTGATTTAAGAACGCCTTCAATCCATGAACCCCGACCCCAGCCCCTCCCTAAACAAAAATAAGCCCTACGCCCTAAACCCAAAAGATATAGACCCTGAATTTCAACTCCTAAACCGTAAATCCTAACCGTACACCTTAAATCCAAAACCCTAAACACCAAAACCCTGAACACCAAAACCCTAAACACAAAAACCCTAAACACCAAAACCCTAAACACCAAAACCCTAAACACCAAAACCCTAGACCCCCACCAGCGAAACAGGGACAAGCCTCTGCCTCGAACGGTCCACTGGGCTCACCTGGGAACTTCTCGATCTTGGGTTTAGGGTCTAGGGGTTTAGGGGTTTAGGGCTTAGGGTTTAGGGTTCGGGGTTTTGAGCTTAGGGCTGAGGGATAAAGGATTCGGGCATAGGGCCGAGGGTTACCGGAAGGGAGTTTCCAATGGGGCGGAGTTTAAAGGATATATAATAAGGGGTATACAATAATGGGTATACAGGGCCAATGGGGATTTACGTATTAGGTGTTGGGTACTGCCCCCACCCTGTAACCTTCTATATTAGGAGTCATATGACGGGCTCTATATATATGTGATTATATAACTAGATTGTAAATTTCATCCAACTGTTACAGCGAGGGGCAGTACTCAAGGTCTGGACACCTTGCATAGTAACTCTGTAGATCTAGGGACCGCAGGGATGTTTGGGGACATTCTACTTAGGGGTTTAGGGCTTAGGGATATAGATAGGGATTCCATTAGACCCTCAGCCCTAAAACATATGGGGACCGTAGGCATATGTAGGGATGTAGGGATTAGGTTAGGGATATATGATATATGGGGCTACACTGCACCTTCAATTCTATGGGATATAGGGGACGTAGGGACAGGGACTATACTAAACCCTGAACCCCAAAGGTGGTATTTTTGAGAAATGCCCACCTGGCAATGGCGGTTGTTGTAAGATCTCGCGGTTCAGGGCGTAATTCTTGCAAGCTCCGGGTTATAGCCTCTCTTAAGTAGATAGAATATGGCTTTGGGTAAATTATAGTAAGATCCCCAAACACCCCATGTTCTATCTACTTAAGGGGGACGACAGGGCTTGAAAGGTTCAGGGTTTGGATTACTGTAGTGAACCCTGGGACTCGACAGGGAAAATCCTGAGAAAACTATCCCTGAGGGTCCGAGGACCCAAATAATAGGGCCTCAATACCAATAATATAATAGTGTTTGGGCCCTAAAAACCCTATTATTGGGGTCCTTGGACCCTTAGGGTATGGGTTTATACTATACGGTTCTGTATGGTCATCTACAGTCTGGTGCCTGAGGGCTGTCTTCAGTTCAGAAAGGAGAACCCCCCTAAACCCAAAACCCAAAACCCTAGACCCTAACCCCTAAACCCCTATATCATCTCCTTTAAGGAGCCTAGGAACACATGATGCAGTGCATGGCTGCCGTAAGACCGCAGTGTTTGGGGTTTGAGGCCCCCAGACCTGCCTCGGTTTAGGGTTTAGGGTTTGGGTTTTTGTTGGTTTAGGGGTTTTGCGGTTTAGGGGTTTAGGGTTTAGGGTATAGGGGTTTAGGGTTTAATGAACAGTTTATGTTTCGATACTCCCCATCTGTCCTGTTCCTACATGGTCCCTCATGAGGACACGATGATGATACCCATATATCTCCCTAAAGGCCGCCATTTTTGAGATGGCTTCAAATTGCAAGTGGCACCAGGGATGGATTGAAAGAAAGACAGCCCTTCAACAACTATGGCTGCGTGTGGACTTGAAACCGACATCCCGAACTCAGGGCCCATTACACATATACCCTGACCCAAAATTAGTATCGGATTGCCCTAAGTCTTTGAGCCCCCGGTGCCTTCAGCCCCGTTCGAGAATCATCCCTTTACCCAACTAACCATTACCTCTTTATGGGACAGTACTATTCGCGGTTCCTGCTGCAGGGGTCCATACTGTTTTGAGGGACGGTACTATACCCAAAGGGTCCAAAGTACCTATATGGTACAAAGTATGGTTTCTGTAGTAGTAATTTCCCTTATGGTTTGGGTAAGTATTCCCCATATGGGTACTTGGGACCCTTTGGGCTGAGCACCAATCTCAGGCCAAGCAGCTACTGAGGTTGGAGATGGGGCTACCCTCTAGCTGCTCCTGCGATTGCTCTGAGGTTCACCACCAGGGGGCTTTGGGTATGTTTGGGAGCCTTCTAGAAATCAAATTGACATTGACTTATACAGAGTTCATAGGACTGAAGGGTAACAAAATGTAATCATTTGCAGGACCGTAAACCAAAATGTAATCATTTTCAGGACCGTAAACCAACCCTAAACCTAGATCCTGTGTAGGCCTCGGCTACTTGCAACCCAAATTCTCCTGAAAGATCCCTGTAGGGATGTAGTATAGGATTTAGGATTTGAGGTGGGGGGGCTTAAGATTAAAGGGTTAAGGGTTTAGGATGTTCGGCTTCGAGTTTGGGTTTAGGGTTTCAGGTTTGGGGTTTAGGGTGGGTATATAACAGGGCCTGAAAGGGTTTCCATATACCTTCTTCAGGGCTTGGGTATATATTATAAAGGTTCATGGACCTTTTGGCATCATAAGCCCAGTTGTAACCATACTTAATGGACCCATCAGACTCATGAGTAAACCTGAAACCCTAAACGGTTTAGGATTTAGGGTTTACAGGTTTAGGATCTACTTTTTGCGGCGAAAGTACCCTGGGCCTCCAAGTCCGGATTCTAGCTCCATGCGGGGTTACATGACGCTTTCAAGGGTTAATGTACGGGCCCATGGGGGGAGGTTATACGACAAGTATCAGGAGACATTATACTAGCAACCTTTCACTCATGAGCCCTACCTAGACCCCAAAAGTACGTAAAATAATAGCCCTAAACACCTAATAATAGCCATAAAGGCCTTTATTTTACATACTTTTTGGGTTCAGGTAAACCCTAACTCGTTGAGAGTCCTGGAAGCCTCCTTCGTCGGGCTGCCGGGCCTGACGTGGCAAACTTGAGGCTCCAAAATGTTTTTTTGAAGGGGGTAGCTATACGGTAGCTATACGGGGAAATTGGGGTTAAGGGTTTGGGATTATATTGTAGGTCTGCTAATAGAGACATATGGGGTAATAAATGAAAAGGGAGAGAGAGAGAGAGAGAGAGAGACAAAGAGAGAGAGAGAGAACATAGAGAGTTCGAGGTTTAGTGGTTTCGGGTTCAGGAAGGGGGGCTTAGCTTTTTTGGGTTAAGGCTCTTCAGGAGCTCCTAAATACAGATATATGAGGAAAGTTGTTGCCACAAGCGTGATTACGGACATGCCCTTTGAGGTTCATTGACTGTTGGCAAAACATGTTGAATCTTCAACGCTCACAGCTGAACTACCACACTGCTCGAGCTGCCATAACGGCTTAAGCAATGAGGTCACGGTTCATTTGGACCCTGTAGAATCCATTTCTTTAGGGGTCATGTGTGTGCGGATGTATATATATATATGTCATATATTCGGCAAACACCAAAAGAGACATAGTCCTAGAAAGGTGAATCCCTTAGGGACCAGGTAATGTTTTAGACTTTAGCGATGGTCATGTTTGGTACCATGAAATGTGATGGAAAAGGGGACACTACGAACTCATGGAGGAAGAAGAGCAATTGTTGTTCGTTGGGGCTGCTGAAAGGCCCACATCAATATGACCCAATTGCAATTGCCGATGAAACCCGGTTCAAACCATGCTGAAAGGACTTAGGAGACTTGGGCTGTCATACCTGGGCTTACCCGGGCCTCCGCGTACTTAACTATATAGCGCACACAGGATTCGTAAAAAGGGTTACTGTCAACACAACGCTGGACAGAAAGGCCGTGTGACCATCACATGACTGTGCTTTGGTCTTCATTTTGCGGAGGGGTTGTCAAATAGATCTTCTCAACTCCATTTGATTGCAAACCCTAAGCCCTAAATCTTATAAAACCCATGACCCCACACCTCAACGCCTAAACTAGGTTGCATTCCTAGGGACCCCCAGATAGGACGGAGCCCTTCAGAAGGACGCTTAAAAGATACTTCGGCCTAGAGGTTAAAGCATGTTACAGCCCAGTCCCTGAGCCACGGCGTTTAGGGGCTCACGGTTTCAACCCGCGACTCAGTCTCTAAAGCACCAGTTGGGTCAATTTCCCACCCAGTAATGGGTGCCACAAGGGACTGTTGCAGGTATAAGGCCCTATTGATATTGAAGTAGGGGGGATTGACCCGAAACACCAGCCAAAAGCACAATCCTTAAACTCCAAGCCAGAATCCCTTATCTCCCGCCTAATCCCTGAACTTCCCCATATTACAGGCTATAGCTTGGAGGGTCAGGGGGATTTTATGTGGCTTCTACAAAATATAAGTATACTCACTAAGTCCTAAGCCCTAACCCAGAGCCCTGAATCATACACCCCCTCCCCTCAATAGGGATTATAATGGGGATCCCAATATACTAGGCCCTTAAAAGCAGGGAGTATATTAATCATGGGTCTACAACCCTAAACCCTAAAGAGTAGTTTCCATTTTCTTTTTCATTATCATTATATAACCCTTATATTGACCTTAAAGGGGTTTATTAATCATGGTAGTTTCCATTCTTTTCCACTATCTACATTAAACCCTAAGCCCTATTTGGGGAGGCAAGCTCTTTTCCGCACCTGGCGGAGCGGGAGGTTTCCTCGTGCGCAACACATACCCCATGGGGTGTAGGGTTTAGGGTTTAAGGCTTAGGGTTTAGGGCTTAGGGTTTAGGGTTTAGGGCTTAGGGTGTAGGGTTTTAGGGTTTAGGGTTTAGGGCGTTTAGAGTGCTCAAACTCCCCAAAGCCCCGTCCAAGGAGCGCTTCACAGGGTGACATACTTTTACAATGTAAGTTTCTAGGGTCGCAACGTCGCAGTTGTCTGGCACTTGGCTTTACAAGCTTTACAAGCCCTGAACTGGGCTGCTGTTAAGAAACCGTCTTTAAACTTGCTATAATGCTTGATCCCGATTAGTCTGGGGGCCCTTCATTTGAGGGCCCTTGATTGTGCACGCGGCCAAAAACAATCTGAGAATAAGTCAACAGAAAAAAACACGTGCTTTCAAAAGCATGGCAGACAGGGTGTAGTGAGCTGAGTGGGCTGCATATTTCCACCAAGCTTCTGGGAGCCCTCTGCATCCTTTCTGGAATTCTTCTCCAAGCCTTTTGAAGCCATTCTGAAGAGTGAAACCTTCTGAACATTCGGTTTAGTGTTTAAGCTCTCGGGTTTAGGGGTTAGGGTTCAGGGCTGAGGGTTTAGGGTTCAGGGCATAGGGTCTAGGGTTTAGGGGATTTCGGGTTTAAGGCAAGGCAATTCCCCTTTTCATTGGCTCAATACGTCCATCTACAGAATTCGACTCGCAACAAAGCAGCCCTTAACCCATCAACCCGAAACTTTGCATCCTACGCCCCTAAACCCTAGATGAGAGCCAGAAGGGATTTCAGGGCCCAGGAAGGTAGCCCAAATACAGGGGTTGTACAGGGTTCGATAGCGTAGGGTTTAGGGCTTAAGGCCCGTCATAAAGATCATATACAGCTTTCCTTTCTCTGCAGCCTACATTCTGCGAATCAGCCGTAAGAAAAAGTCAACACCATCCTACTTGCCCTGAATCTTAGTAGCTCCTCTGTCCTAAACCCTAAACCCTAAACCGCGTCTATCCAAATGCATTGCAGTTCCAGGTGCTCCGTTGGGATAATCCCCAACCCCCATAAACCCCTAAATTGTAATTTCCATTTTCTGTTCCATTATCCCTATATAACCCCCTATAGCCCCCCCAACAAGGACCTGAACTCTACATCCAGGGCTAAGGGCTTTGGGTCTAGAGTTGCAGGCTCTCAGCCCCAAAGGTTTAAGGGTTTTGGGCTTAAGGAATTCATGCTTCCTTGGAAAGGGGAAGGAATGAATCCCTTCACTCATCCTCTATAGCCCCTGGAGCCCAGGAAGTCCCGAGTTGAAAGCCATGGTATTAGGGTTTAGGGCTTAGGGCTAACCCTGAAAAGCATATCCTCAGCCCCAAACCCCTAAACCCTTAACCCAAGGCCCAAAATCTTAAACTCTCCGCCAAATTGGTCCCCACAGCCAGTCCTTTAGGAGGAGCAACATCCTCCAACTCTTCGGACACCTCCTCCTGCTTGCTCAGGGCTTATGGAGTAAATAGGGTTTAGGGTTTGGGAGGTTCACAAGGGTTACATTTTTTCTGGGGTCATAAAGGGGCACACGGGGTTCTGTAAGGGGTTACCAACTCTTCTGATACCTCGCCTGCTCTCATGAGGCTGGCTAGATTATGGGCTTTCGTAATGGTAGTTGGGGTTAGACGGTTAGACAGGCTTCTATTTCTAGCTCCCCACATGATGCTTTTGACAAGTTCGTGCACACGAAGCATTGACACTTCATGCCACATATGGGTATTTCTCAGTATAACCCCTATATAATCCTTAAGGGGGCCCTATATAATCCCCTTATAATTCCTCTATACCCTCTTTGGGGTCCCTAGGGCCCCCCCTTGTTGAGAAACTCCCATATCCTTAATTTCGGACTTATGGTGGGCTGTTCTAAGCACGCCGGAGATGAGGCCAACCCTAAACCCTAATGGGGTTATGTAGGGATTCTATAGGGTTACATAGGGGTTATATTGGGATAATGGAAAAGAAAATGGAAACTACTATTTAGGGTTTAGGGTTTATAGGGTTTAGGGTTATACAGTGGCATTTGGGGTTCCGGTGGCGTTTGGTGGTTTCCCAAAACAAAGGGACCCCAATATAGACCCCAAAAATACTATAGTCCTTACTATTATGGGTATCCCCAAAAGGGTACCCCTAATTTTGGGAATCCCCCATTTATGGTATGGAAAGTTAACCCAGCGGTCTGCATTACCATCTGGCAACCATGCACATTCCAGGTGGCTCGACCGAAGAAGCCGAATGGCGTCTCAGAGGATCTGGCGCCCACAGTTTCACTTCAGGTTCTCAACATGCGTCCTCGCTTAAAGATGCCTAGGAGCTTGCCATGTGAGCATCCGTGCCACAATTGTTAGTGGCTTTTGCCTGCTGATTTCGGCCTGCGCTTGGGGCCGGGAAACACATCAGTGTCCAGCCGCCACACAACTTTCCCTCCTTGGACCCATGCCAAGCCCGCTCTCATGAAAGCCTTCTGATACGGAAACTTGGCGATGATGGTCCAAAGCGTCACATAAGGCGATTTTGGGACTGTTTTCCAGAGTTACCACCATAGCTTGGGGTAGGATGTTGTGCCAACTTCGGTCTGAGAGCTCAGGATTTATAGGTAGAGTCTGAGTAAAAGAAGAATTCTGCAGTCCCTCCACTGACTGATAGTCACCACAGGGGAAACGATACTTCTGTTGGGTCACGCATTCACTTCTATTGTGCAACTATTTGTGGAGCTACGTAGTATAAAACTCTGCCGCTGAAGCCCTCGTGTGGATGGGCGAGGGTTCGCTACTGTGTTATGTTCCCTTATTACCTATTCTCCTAAACCCTATAATCTCTTCCCTTATTCCCTACAAAGCACCAGTAAGTTCGAGCTTTAAATAAATTCCCAAGAAGCCCGTTTAAACACCTACTAGTAAGCTCCAGGGTTACACAAGATGTTGCTCGAGACGCCAAGTTAGGGTTCAGGGCTTCGGGTTGAGGGGGTTTAGGGTTTCGGCTTTAGGGCTTTTGGGGTTTAGGGTTCAGGTTCCAGGTTTAGGGTTCGGGGTTTATGGATTCTCCAAAAACTATTTTTGAGAATTAGGACTCAAGGTAAGCAAGCTTGTATTTGGTGACCAAGAGCATTTGCAGCCCACATGTAACTGCAGCTATAACCATCATGTATGGTTCTAGTTGGGTTGGCTACAATTTGAAAGCGGTGGTAATTACCCAAAACATTCAAGCCGAAGCCCTAAACCCTTAGGCCCTAAACCCTGAGTCCCTAAAGCCCCCCAACCATGAAGCCCTAAACCCTAAAGCCGTAAACCCTAATGCCCTAAACCTCTGAACCCTACATCCTTTTAGCCCTCAACCCTGAAGCCCTAAACCCTAAAACCCAAATCCATGAGCCCTAAACCCTAAATCCTGAAAGCCCTCAAAGCCCTCAACCCTGAACCCTAAACTCTAATATAACTCTAATAGAACCCCAATAAAACCCTCATATAGCCCTAATATAACCCCAATAAAGCCCCCTCAACCAGGGAGGGCTCCAAACCCACACCAACTCAGGTGAGTAGTGTCTTTTTGGTGGTTAAAACCAGTAAGATTATATTCCTTGTATAAAATTACTATACCCCAAAAGGAGGATGTAATCTTACTCTATAATGGGTACCAAAGTATCCCCAAATAAAATACCAACTCAGGTAGCCTTCTCGAAGGCGTCGTCGTAATGATCGTCGGCCTGAGACAGTTCCCTATAATCAGGATGACTGAGAACCCTTTAAAGGGGATATATAGGGCTTATCTAGGGAGGTATAAGGATATATAGGGATCTATACAGGGTAATTTCGAATACTTTCAGTTCTCAATTTAAGGACATTTTGGTATTACTCCCTATACAAGCCACCATTTAGGGTGAGCTCGCCAGTACAATTGGGGTAGCCCCTATAACGCCATTTAGAGGGATTGTAATTAGCCTTGTAAGCGCAATTATAGTTAAGAAGTCTATGAATCTCCAGATTCCACGCAGAGTTCTGCAGTTCCCGCCTCTAGCGTAAAACCTTATTCGTTGTATCTGCATGTATAAACACACATTCTGCACTAAAACAAGACCCTAGACCCTAAACCCTGAAGTAATATGGTAGCGTCTGTTCTGTAGAAAGGGGGCTTGTTTACCTCAAGCCAAACCCCAAACTCTCGCAGCACCTGCATGCTTGGAGGTTCATGGGATTTAGTAACTCCTTTAGGGTTTAAGGTTCAGGATCTGGGGTCAATACAATCCTAGCTCAAACCCTTGAAACCTGAACGGCCCTAACCTAATCCCTATGCATCCCTATACAACCCTGCACAATACTCCTACTCCTAAATCCAAAATGTTACGAGCTACGGTCAATAATTCCCACACAACTTATGGACGTGCGTTCCGTATTGAGTATTTCTTCCCTGAGCCCTAAACCCCCCGGGTCCCCTCTTTATGGTCTCTGGGTAACCCTGATACTGACAGCAGCTCATATCACAATCATAAACAACTATATAACCCCCCTTACCGCTTCATTTGCCATGTCTTTTCCATTTGATTCTCCATGATTCACCCTGCATACCCCCCATATAACCCGAAAACCCCAAACCCAATGTAACCCTGAACCCCTACCCTAAACCCTAAACCTCAAACCCTAGACCCTAGACCCTAAACCCCAAACCGCTATAACCCCTCTATAGGCACTGCAACCTACCTCCTCTTCCTTTGGCGGCAAACTTCCATCTGCGGCCTTGGGCTCTTTGGAACCTGGAGGCGCAGAGTTTGGTTTTTAGGTGTTGTGGTGTTGTAGGGTTTAGCGGTATCGTAAAGGCTTAGGGTCTAAGGTTTAGAACTTAGGGACATATATCTAAATATGTATATATATATATATACCGCGTGGTAACAGGGTCCCTTTTACCACGATAAGGAAATGCTTAATCACCCCAACGTGCCACCTAGTATGTACATGTATTTGTATAGGTACATGGTAAACATATGTATATATATATATATGTATAGAAGGTTTGGGTTTAGCTTTTCGGATCAGGGTTTAAAGGTGTAGGGATTGTGGTAGGACGAGATTTGGGATAGTCAGCATAGGAGAATCGGATGAAAAAGGAATGGAGCATGAACTTCAAACTGGACTTTTATACGGGCTGTAGAAATTCGAGATTTAGGGGTTAAACCCTAAACCCCTAAACCCTAGGTTTACTCAGATGGTCAGGGTGCTAGGTCTGGGCAGTGATTCAAGTCCAGGTCAGTAGCATCATCCCTAAACTAGAAAGCCCTAAGTAGGGTTTAAGGCTTAGGATTTAGGATTTAGGGATTAGGGTTTAGGGCACTATCCCCTATATAACCCCAATATAACTCTATATAATCCCATAAAGAAGTGCGCAGGCTCAGCCGGATGTGTCCTGCGAAGGAGAGATTGTTGTCCAGAGCTTGTACAGGGTTTAGGTATGATATAGGGTATAATATAGGGTTATGTAAGCCCTAAGCCCTAAACAGTAGTTTCCATTATATCTGCCATTATCCCTTGTATAAGTTGCTTAGGGTTTGGGGGTTAGGTATAGGATCTAGGGGTTAAAGCCCCAAACCCACCCTTTTAAAAACTCTGCCACCCTCAACCTTCAACCACAAGCCATAATCAGTTCATTAAACACCTTCCCAAAAGCCCCGAAGCTCAGGTATACAACATGCCTTCAAGCAGGCATATATGGTAGTTTCCCCAAATAAGGGGACTAAGGGGACCCCAATATAGACCCCAAAATACTATAGTCCTTATATAGGGACCCCCCAAAAAGGTACCCCTAATTTTGGGAAACCCTAAACCGTAAATCCTATATACCCATATATGCCCCTATATACCTCTATATATCCCGTATATAATCCCTATAATCCCTTTAAAAGACACCCAATTTTAGGAAACCTGTAACAACCAAGGAGCACCGCACTAGAAACCTGGGTCCCTCAGCTGCACCGTAGCCCTGCGCCCTGTACCATGCTACAGCCCGCAGTACAACCTAATGAGATCACGGTAGACCTTAGGAGGACCCCCCACCCTGTAATAGTGGTATAATAGGAACATAAGAGGACCCTAATACAATCCTTATAATGCCTTATAGTCACTATTACAGGGTGGGGGGTCCTCCTAAGGTCGACCCCCTTCAGGGACGCGATATTTATCAAAATCCAGCTCCCTTTCAGGCGAGAACCACACTTTCTGCACATCGCGCTTACAATGAAGACCAACCCGCCCCGCCAAACGCAACCTACCATGAGATATGAACAACAAGTCGCATGAAAGCACAACCCCCTGAAATACAAAGTCCTGAATCCTCCTAAACTCCGAACCGAACCCTATTCGTAATTCTTAAGCTCTAAGCACCTGAATTCTCAACCATAGATCCCTAAACCCTAAACCGCCTCTATCCTGGGTTTGAGTTCCGCCGATTTCCTCGGATACCTGCTCCTGGCAACCCCCCAAGCTGTTTAGGGTTCAGGGTGTAAAGGTCCCTGGAAAAGGGGGATATGGTAGTTACATGGGATGATTTTAGTAACATGGGGATATGGAAGTGACATGGAAGGTTTTAAGGTTCGAAACACTAAGCCTTAAACCCTAAACCCTATACCTTGAAAAGGGTTTTGGCGGTTTGGGTTGCAGGTTTGTTTGGGGCTGTCAGGGCTTGAGGTTTGGGACTGTGAGGTTTGGGACTGTGAGTGTAGTTTGGTATAGAAAGGGATAGGGCTTGGGTTTAGGGTTTAGGATTTAAAGTTCAGGGGTTAGGGTTTACTATACGGGGCTTAAGTCGTGAAGTTCCAGGCATTTGGGCCTGGCCCTAAACCCCAAACGTCCCAGAACGCAAACTTCATGCCGTATATACCCCTGTATGTCCCAATGTAACCTCCATACACTCCCCCTAAACACCCCCCCTAACCCCTAAACTGTGGAGTCAGGAGTTGCGAACTTGCTTGAATCAGCAGCTCGTTGGGTCCAAGGAAGACATTCGAGTTTTTGTCCGGGGTCATACCCTGCAAGCACCTCTGCGCCTTTGCGAGTGCCCGCCAGCAAGGTAGCAAGAGTGCACTCGTCAACCTCATCGATGAGAACGGCCCCGTGGCGCCTGCCCCAGACCCTACCGGCTGGGCCGCCAACAGCGTTGGCAGACAGCTTCATCAAGTACGCGTGCGTGCAGACCAGCAGCCGCACACCATCAAACGTTGGTGCCCGTTGCGCGTGGTATATCTCCCAACATAGGCGATGATGCTCTGCAAGTTGACGAAGCACAACCTGGATACCATGCTCGCAGGAGGAGCAAGACCCCTCACGAAACATGTCATCCCTGATAATCCAGAAAACAACAATATGTCCGGCTAAGGCCTTCCAAGGGGTTAGGGTTTAGGGTTTGGGGTTAGGGTTTAGGTTTTGGGGATTAGGGTTTAGCCTGGAGGGTCTAGGGTTTAGAGTGAAGGGCTTCGAGTCGAGGGCTCCTTTCAGCTAGAGTTATAAGCATGTATATGTGTGTATATATACATATAGTGATACAATGGGGTAAACTAGGCATATACAGGCTTTAGGGTTTAGGCTGTTGGCTATACCCAGACATCCAAAAGAGGTTGAAAACGCAGCATGTTGGGTGTTTAACACTTAGGGCTTGGGTGTGGGAGATAAGCTTGCCTAAGCCCTAAACCCTAGACCCTAGATTAAACCTAAACTGGATTTAGGAAGTAGGGATTGTTGTGTTAAGGGTCAGGGTGAGCGTTGTAGACCTGGCATTCATAGCACCCAAATCAACGTTTGCAATGGGATCAAGAATCCTATAATAAGGACTATATCACATCCGAGATCTGGGGCGC
The DNA here is from genome assembly GCA_905231905.1 of Symbiodinium pilosum. Lineage (NCBI taxonomy): Eukaryota > Dinophyceae > Suessiales > Symbiodiniaceae > Symbiodinium > Symbiodinium pilosum. Next base: position 48,915 of record CAJNIZ010037291.1, read on the forward strand.
GCTTGCGTTTACACTTCGTTGGGCTTAGTAGGTTAGATAGTGGTTATCGATGCACCGTTCAGATGACAAGGGATCACTTCCACACACGGCTGAACGGACGACCTCAAGCAACACCCTAGCAGCCCCTACATCATCCTCGAAATCAAGCCCACACTGGCCCCCACGCGCAATCCGATCATGCTAAAACTGTTCTGGGCATTCATCAAAACCCTAAACCCACAACCCCAAACCCCTCTAAGCCCTAAACCAGAGTTCGAGGGTCTCTTGATGGATACGGTGCAGATGTTAAGGTTGTTGCGATGGTGGGCTTGCATGTATGAAGGGACTTTAATGGGAACCCCAAACAGGGAACTGCAAGAACATAATGGGACTATAACAAGAGTATACCTACCAGCGTCCATATATTCTATTATATTCCTACTATACTCTTAGGGTTCCCCGTTGGGGAACTCCCATAACAGTCCCTTTTGATGTAAAGAACCACTAATAATCATATACTTACACGAAAGCTGTACTATAAATACTATTACCCCAAACCCAGTACCTGATTATTTTCGTGCTTGGACCCTTTGCGTAAAGAGCGGTGGAGACCCAGGATTTTGACAATCCCTGAACGTTTCATCCCAAGCCCCCAAATGCCCAACCGTTTGGGGGTTTAGGGTTTAGGGCTCCAAGCCCTCTACATCTTGATGCATACACCAACATCAAAAACCCTTGCGCAGGGACCTCGAATCCAAAACTCCGAGTTCATAGTAATAGTAATATTAATATTAATAATAATATTAAAAATAATAAGGGTAATATTATTAATAATAATGCTAATAATATGGGCTCCGGGGCCGCCTCTACATGCTCATCACCCTCCAGGTTCCCCTGAAACAAACTCCAATGCAGCTGAGAATTCCAAAAGGGAAGCCATGAAAACCCTAACCTCCTACACCCCAAACCCTTAAACCCAAAATAGTCGCTTCCATTTTCTGTTCCATTATCCCTCCAT
>CAJNIZ010037302.1:4780-18028 GCA_905231905.1 Symbiodinium pilosum
TATATAGAGAGTAAATAATAGGGTTTCCCCAATGTAGTAACTTAATTTAAGTTCCTTAAATCCCTATATTCCCCCAGTTTCCATTTCATTTTCCATTTTCTTTTCCATTTGATTCTCCATTATAGGGGGAGAATCCCTTAATTTAAGTTCCTTAACAGCAACCCCTGTCAAGGATGGCACATACAGCTTCATGGGCTTAGTGAAGTCCTACAACGAGAACAAGGCAGGCCACGAAGATTATTTCGGAGTTCAGGGCCCAGGGGTTTAGAGTTGGCTCAAGGTTTAGGGGTGGTGGGTTTCCTGACTGAGCACCGGAAATTTGGTAGTTCAGCCAAGTAAAGTCATGCAGAATACTAGCCGTGCATTATAGTGTTGAGCTGTCAATCATCGCTGTTGTTAGTAATTATCTACTGCAAGGATTATCGTGTAAGACTAGTTTATTTCTTCTTGGGTGGGTATCTGAAAAAATCCTTCTAGTTGTGCAGCCATGATTAGCACTAGCATCTTTATAATCTCATCACAACTACCTTTCCGACGGTTCTTATCACTACCACAGTCTTAGTGCCATTATGGTTTCCTATGACTTGTTGCCCCTTTTTGAGTGGTGGTGTGCGCATAAGCTACGCGTAATCGTATTGCTAGCCTTTGAATGACTAGTTTTCTTCTGAGACTTGCACAGCATTCACTTGCGTTATTCGTGCGTGCACTTCCAAACTTAGATGAAACCTTAAGCCCCAAAGAGTTTAGGGTTTAGGGTTTAGGGGTTTAGGGGTTTAGGGTTTAGGGTTTAGGGTGGAGGTTCGCGGGACTCAGTAACTACTGTTAACTGGCCTTATAACCCCATTTGCCGCCGCGGGTACGGGGGGTGGGACGAGCTTCGCAGCCAGTGGTCATGGCAGCGGCACAAGCCTTTCCTGGGTTGCTGTTAAGGCACTAATTAATTTACCATAATATGGGTATATAATAACCCCTAAACCCTAAACCCTATAATAGTAGGGTTTCCTTATTCAAATAACTTGATTGAAGTTCCTTGAAAGCAATCCGGTTTCCGAAGTCTGGAGTTGTCCGGAGACCGTCCGCCGCAAGAAATGATGACACCGCCTAGGGTTGTGGATTTAGGGTTTAGGATTTGGGGTTTAGGAATTTAGGGTTTAGGATTTAGGGTTTAGGATTTGGGGTTTAGGAATTTGGGGTTTAGGATTTAGGGTCTGGAATTGGACTTGTAAAGGTAACCCCAATAATAAGTAGGGCTATAGCCCCAGCGATAAGTAGTTCCTAACTCCCATTGAACCTCCAGGTAGGACCCCAAATAGCGTCCTAAATCCCAGACCCAAAATCCTAAACCCTGGATCCTGAACCCTAAGCCTTAAACCCTAAATTCTAAATCCTAAATGCTAAGCCCTAACCCCTAAAATCCTTCTAGAGTGATTGCATACCTCAGGCCGAAGGATTTTCTTTTGAAGCAGGAGACCCTGCCCAAAGCTCCCCAGAGTAGGGATTTTGGGTGTAGGAATCTAGGGTATAGGGGTTTAGGGTTTGGGTGTTTGGGGTTTGGGGGTTCGGGGTTTAGGGGCTTAGTGCTTGGGGGTTTAAGGTTTGTGGGTTTAAGGTTTAGGGATTCAGGGCTCCGGCTAGAGAGCAAACACATACACCGGGAACCCGAAGCTCTCAGCCGCAAGCCCTGGGTTTAGGGTTTAGGGTTTAGGGTTCATTGTTTAAGTGGGTAGTTGCCGGAGGGTAACCCCATATAAGGCCTATAAAACGCTCGTGTAAGGTAAATCGGTTTATATTAGGTTCCGATAGGCCTTTTGAGAGGGTACCCATCTGATAAGGACCCACCTGGAACCCCCTTAAACCAGACCTCTAAACCCTAAAAAAAATGAACTCTAAACCCTAAGCCCTGGAACTCCGCCTTGCCTAAAGATGTGAGAATATTCGTCCGATCCATTTCCCTCTCCCGGAGCGCTTTTGTCGATTACCCTCCGGGTTCAGGGATTTAGGGTTTGTAAGGTATTGTGCTTGGGGTTTAGGGTTTAGGTTTCCGGGCTTAGGGTTTAGGGGATGTAAGGCCTGAACTCAAACCTGACGTCCCAAACCGTAAATCTTCCTGAAGCCTTCAGCCCTACGCCCCGAAAGCTTCATTCAGCTATAAACCCAAGGCACCCAGATCGAAACCTTAAGGGTTTAGGGTTTAGGGATGAACTTAAGGCTAAGGGTTTAGGGTTTGGAGATTAGGGGTTAGGGCTTAAGCGGTAGGGTTCAAGGTTTAGCGAGATCCTGGTTGATCATCTTGGGGTACACACCTGTAGTAGTTCAGGCAGACTGTTAATATCATGTATTGCAAATAATACGAGGTTTTCGTTCACCCTGTAAACAAGGTCCTAAATATTGGGGGGTGAGATTACCAAACTCCTACTGTCCGTCATGTCTATCTGCACCCTACAACAACCAAGCCCCAAACACTACAAAGCCTAAACCCTAAAACCCCAAGACCCTAAACCCTAAATCCTTAGCTTTAAAACCCTCCAGACTCTAAACCCTACAAAGCACACATCCTGAACCCCCAAACCCTAAAACTCTAGCTAATGGCTTGGTCTTCCAACGTTTTGTGCCCCCCCAGTTTCGGGTTGAAGGTTTAGGGTTCAGGGTCTAGGATTCAGAGTTTCAGGCTTAGGGCTTAGAGCTTGTCTATGCCCGCCTAAAACAAGGAAAAACCCAACCACCTAACCCCTGTGCCCACCCCTACCCTGGGAAGCTAGCAGGAAAGCGCTAGCCTCACCAGGGAGGACGCGCCTGTCCTAAGGGCTGCAGGCATGATTCAACAGAGTTAGAGTTTACTGTTTAAGTTTAGGGACATCCTCCTCGAAGCTGATATGGTTCTCCACATAGTCCCGTATTGAAAAATACCCAAAACCCCAACCCTAGACCCTAGAGTAGTCCTCATCGTGGTCGTCGCCGTCATCGTCCTCCTCCTTCTTCGTATGGTCGACGTCGTCATACTTGCCTGTTAGACCCCTTTCAGCGTGTCTTAACCCCCTAACCCCAAACCCTACGTCCTCAACCCTATGGGGAGAGGGGACCCTTCCCGAAAGCCAGGGCTTCGGTTTTCTTGGTTGCGATGCCGCGACGAACGTCTTCGGCAAGGATGTCTTCTTCTTGAGGAGCAGGGTTTAGGGATTTAGGGTGTAGGGGTTTAGGGTTTAAGGGGTTTAGGATTTAGGAGTGAACCAGCTGGGCGATGACTGCATAACTCTAGATTGGAACCCATAGTACTGAATATTTCTCATTCTTGCAGCATGTTGCTTTATTCGGGAGTAGGCAGACCGCATATTCCGTCTTCATTTCAGAAATGGCAGTTTCCCTAAATAGGGGAACCCGAATATAGATCCCAAAATACGATGGTCCTTATTATTGGGACACCCAAAGGGGGCCCTAGTTTTGGGCAACCGCCAATTTTCTTGAGGGATTTTTTGTTCGGAATCGGTTTGGGTGAATCTACATTGTCACAATGGGGTTGGCAACTGCTGGAAGCTCTCAGTATACCGTGCTTCCTCTTGACCCTAAGCCCTCAGCAGCCGTAAATCGGACGGAATCCTCCTTGTATTTAGGTTTTAGGGGAAAGGGTACCTTGCATAGTAGCATGGTATGCAATACTTCCAGCGTGCGCGACACAGTTTAAGGTTTGAACCCGCGATTTTGCAAAATCTTCGCACGGCAAAACACACTCTGGGCTTGCCGCCCTAGTACCCTAACCACCTTAAACATAAACCCGACACAACCGCGAAGGAGCCAGGTCCCGAATGGGATGATAGCAACAGGTACCCAGGTTCTTTTCAAGGCCTGGGCAAAGGGTCTCAGGGTTTGCGATCGAAGGTTTCGGATATCGCAAGTTTTGCGGATGAGGGCTTAACCCCGACCCGAAACTCCAACTCCCACAAGCCCTAAACCCTAGATTTCAAGCCCCAAGCCAAAACCTTTCCGGTTTCGGGTTCAGCGGTCAGGTTTTGAGTTTGCCTCGGGGCCTCGTCGAATAGCGGGTTTCCCAACATTGGCGCTACCTTCTGGGATCCCTACAGTAAGGGTTGTAGTATTTTGGAGCCAAAATTGGGTCCTCTTAATCTAGGGGAGACTACCATATGTAGGGACCCAAATACTCAAGATTACGGACTCAGGGTTCCCCAAACATATTCTATAGAGACATATCTACATACATATATATATATATGTATAGTTTAGGGTTTGAATAGAGCGACAGATCTATCTACCTACCTATCTATCTAAAGTATGTATGTATGTATGTATGTATGTATCTATCTATCTATCTAGCGGCCTATCTATCGATCATCTACCTATCTATCTACCTATCGATCTGTATATATGTATATATGTACATATGGGGTTATTACCCCACTAACGGAGAATCAAATGCAAGGGAGAATGGGGATTGCAATGGAAATTGGGACAATGGGCGGCCTATTGGCATTCTGGATGGTTCTTTAAGTTTTATGGTTTAGGGTTTAGGGTTTTGAACTTAGGGTTGAGAATTAGGGGTTTGGGGCTTAGGGCTTAGGGTTTAGCGGTTTAGGGTTTAGGGTTTGGAGCAAAAGAAATACTCGGAGAGTGCCAGCATCTCCTTTTTCCTCGACAGGGGTGCACTTTTTCTGTTTTCTGTAACATTAGAGTTTCCATTTGCTTGGGGCAAGCATCCTGTTTTGCATGCTTTTTTCCAAGTACCCTATTCCAGCATAATCTTTAGATACGAACAGACTTTTCTCTCACGAGCCCCTACACCCTAAAAGCCCGGAACCCCAAGCCCCGTAAGCCCTGAACCCTGAACCCTAAGCCTTGGGACCTCAGCCAGAAACTCCCACAACCCTAAATCCTAAACCCACAACCCTAAGCCTTGAACTCTAAGCCCCCTGAATCTTGACTCCCTAGATCCCCCTTTTCCGCTAATCCTACACTCCCCGGAGTCAAAGTTGAAATAGCCGAGTTTATTATCCTTGAGCCAGCCCTAAGCCGTAAGCCCTAAATCCTAAAGCCTAAACCCTAAGCAGTCAATCCTTCTGTAGGCCCAGACAATGGACCGGGGGCCGCAGGTCGTCGGCGAGATTCAGGCAGAGGGGTTATCTAGGGTCTGGGCTGGGATTTAGGTTTGGGGTTTAGGGTTGAGGGCTTAGGGATTATGGATAGGTTTGTGGATTAGGGTTTAGGGCTTAGGGTCTAGGGCTTCTGGCTCCGAGAGTCTATAGGTAGGGAAAAGCCCAAGGTACAACCAGGTAAGAGCCCGGAATCTCCTAAAAACCGTAGTGGCGACAGGTTTTAAGGTTTCGGGTAACATGCCTGGCAGTACCTAGTGTTGGTTTACGGCTTGAGCAGGGTCCCGGTTGAGGGCGCAGCGTTTGGGTTCAGTTTTTGGATGCTTTGGGCAAGAGGGTGCATGGGTTGAGGAAGGGGACCGAAAAACAAACAAAATCCTACATTCCCCTAAGGGTCCAAGCACCCAAATACTGCGCCAATAAGGTTCTAGGGCCCAAATTTTGGGTCCTTGGACCCTTAGGGTTCTAGAAAGGGCCTGGCATGTACCCAGAGCGTGAGTCTAAGAAGGAGCATACCATGAAGGAATGACCTGGGTCAGTACCCAGGCTTCAAACGTAGGTTTAGGGTTTAGGGTTTAGGGACTTGCTTTAGACGTCCTGTTGGCAGAATTCCACCCTGGGGTGTACTGTGGAAGCCTAAAGAATTTGCACTACATTTTCTCTGAACATACGTAACGCCCCAGAACCTAGCTCAAATTGTTCAGACTTAATTCGACCAAACAGGCGTAACTAGGGTCTGGAGTTCCTGGCGTCATGGTTTAGGAGCTACGTTTTCCATGAGCAACTTGGACTCTATGCGGTTTGGAAGCAACTAGACAAAGACTAAGAGCCCCACAACATGCCAGTACAGCACATAGAAGAAGCATCCCAAGAAAACAATCTCATTTTTTTGTGCTGATATTCTTGTCCGCAGCATGGAATAAATTCACATCTTACCTTTCGTTGAGTTATTTGTTGAGAAGAACATACTCTTACTTGTTCAAACAACAAAGAAGACTACTCAAATGCGGGGTGACGCCGTGGGACCCGTGAATCTGAGTTCAGGAACTTCTGTACTGACTACCTGGACCCCCAAAGTAGGTAAAATGATAGCCCAAAACACTGAAATCTAGCCCAAAAGGCCATTATTCTGAATATTTTTTGGGTTTAGGTAAGTGGGTTCTGAATTCCTTGGCCAGAGACATGTCCTCAGCCGCCTCCAGAAGGGTTTAGGGTTTGGGGTTTAGGGTTTAGGGTGGTTGCAGAAAATCTTACACCACTTGCTATGCCAATGTGCTGTAACTGCCATTACATGGCGGCTACCGCTAACTGTGCCAAAGGTGAGTAGGATTTGACATCATGGGCCTCAGACTGGCATGGGTTTACAAGCACTGCGAGCACGTGCCCCCGCGTTTTGCGCCCGAGCACGTGCCCTCGCCTGACACACCCTAAACCCCAAACCTTAAGCGCCCCCGCTCTGAACCTAAGCCTAAGCTTTCCAAGCCTTAGACCTTCGACTCTGAGCCCTACGCCACTCCACGTCCTACGCCCGAAGCACTCGTACTTGGAGGGTCAGCTGGACTTAGTAACTAGGTTGATCATGGGGTTATCCAGGGTGTTTATGTGGGTTATCACGGTTATTAGCCTACTTGCTAAGTTCTCTTGACCTTCCACGTAGCCTCCACCTGCCCGCGCTGGCACATAGAGGTCCAGCAGCCCATGCAAGGAGGTTGGACTGACGGGAAGAATTTGTTTACTGGGTTGCTGTTAAGGGCCTGGCGTTAAGGTATCATAGCATGGATACATGGGGGGTGTCCATTTTTGGTAACTTCATTTAAGACCCCCAAGGACATTTCAGTTTAGAGTTCAGGGTTTCGGTTTGGGGGAAGAGGGTTGAGGATTTGGGTCATGGGGTTTAAGATCTGGGTTCAGGGTTTGTCCATGAGTTTACAGGAATTTGGGCTAGGTTTTATGTGAGTCTGGGGGCGCAGGTGCGGAGTTTCAGGTTTAAGCTTTGGCGTTTAGCGTTCATAGCTCAGGGCAACACCTTCAACCCCTAACCCCTAAACCCTAAGACGCCTCGAATTGAAACGGCCTGTTAGGATGGCCTATGGTCTACTGTCAATATTAGCCTTTTTACGGGGCCCTCAGCAGTCCCTCCTTATGTAGTCCTTCATAAGGAGCCCACGTCCATTCAATTATGTAGGACTTTTGATGTAGCTCATATGTAGTAGTTGTATGGCGTCAAGTTTAACCAGGCGAAACCTTAGACCGTAAACCCAAAACCCAAAGAACAAGCATGCCACCTGAAAAAGCAAACCCCGCCCACCAATGTCCTTAAGAAAGGGGTATATACTGGCTTTCATCTTTGCTTAGTGGAGGTTCATACGCATATTTTGGGAATTTCCTAGACAAATTAGGGCTAGTATATTCTTCATGAATTAAGATGAGCCCTCAAAAAAGGGACCCTGAATTTTTGGAACTCCCACATGTCTGCAAGACTGAGGCGTTCTCTGAAACCTATCTGCTGCACAGGGTTTAGGGTTCAGGGCAAAGCTCTTGCAGGAAAAGCTCCAGTTTCCAGGACCCTTCTTGTACCCTTAATTGGGGATATATGGTCCCTAATAGTGGGTACTTAGGCCCTAATAGAGGGTAGGAGGAGGGTCTAGGTTGAGGGCTGCCCTTGCGCTGGATGGTGGCTGGGTTTTGTGGGCACGGTGGCTGTCTCTGCTGCAGATTCACAGGATGCTAATGGGGACCGGAAGCCCAAGAATATGTATAGTAGGAATATGATAGGAGTATACCAGGGTCATGATATTCCTACTATGTTCCTGCGGTTCCCTGTTTGGGATCCCCTTTCAAAGTCCATTTACAGATGGCAGCAATGCTGTAGAGGCCAGCGGGATCTTGTTTCTCCAGTCCAGGGCCCAACAGCCTCCCTTTCCAACGCCACTGGGGTAGCCCTAAACCCTAAACCCTATCCCAGCCTAGCTCTGCATTTCCTCTGCTTCATCGACTCTTCAGTCATGTGGACGGCTGGTTCTTTGCTAGTTCATGATGCTGCGCTTATCTAATGTGCGCCCGAAAAATACCTAATCCTCAGGAAGCACAGAATCTGCAGATGCTATCCAGCTGGCTAGTTCTCAGACCACCCGATACCTGCAATTTCCTACCCATGCAGATTACCGCCCAACTCTTCTCTCACGATGAAGGCTACGCGCCCATGGGTGCTGGTGGCGGCTACGGCGCCGGCTACACCGGCGGGTATGATGGTGGTGGCGGTGGCTACGGCGGTGGCGCTGGCTATGGCGGTGGCGGCGGCGGCGGCTATGGCGGGGGTGGTGGCTGTGGTGGCGGCGGTGGTGCTGGCGGTGGCTACAGCGCCGCTTACAGCGGTGGCAAGGGTGGCGGCGGCTACGCGGGTGGCTATGGCGGCGGCAAGGGTGGCGGCGGCTATAGCGGTGGCAAGGACGGTGGTGGCGGGGGCTACGGCGGCGGCAAGGGGGGCGCGGGCTACGGTGGCGCTTACAGTGGCGGCTACAGCGGTGGCTGCGGCGGTGGCTACGGCAACATGTCCGCCCCCTAGTCTTGGCTGTGTGATGAGAGTATGTTGGAATGTTGTGTTTCGATGAGCTTCCTCATCTTGGCGCTAGCTACCTTGTTGGGAATACAGAAGCCTCATATGATTCTAGATCTTCCAACGGCTTCATTGGATTTGAGATGACGTGCACGTCTCGCCATGTTTTGCTGGAAGGGTCTCGCATCTTCCCGCCAGTCTCAGCAAATCGCAAAACGAATTTTCTCAAAATTGTCCCAGCACGATCAAAGAAGGGTCTTATAATCTTCTTACTGCCCCATAATTGGGAATTCCCAGAGAATCCCCGAAAGATACACCCTCCACGATGCAGGGAGCGGGCTGAGGATCTCATTCGGGTGTCCACGGCCAAGGGGTTATGTACCAATTTGGGGTCCTTATAGCCCTTACACCTCAGGATACTTCAAATCCTAAACTCCAAACGTATGAGCCCTAAACCCTCAACCCCGGTGGAGTTTAGGGACAAAGCTGCCGCAAGGACCTCCGGTCCTCTTCTCAGGCTGCGCAGACTGCAAACAGCAGCGAACATACCCCCCCCCCCCCCAACAGATGCACGCCCCGGAGGATAATCCATTTTTGATCTGCAAGATGCGGCCCGGAAGATACTTCATCTTTGATCCGCAAGATGCAGCTACTAGGGACTCCCCGTATAATCCGCACATACATACATAAATACATACATACAGTCATACATACATACATGCATACATACATGCATACATGCATACATGCATACATGCATACATGCATACATACATACATATGTATATATATATGTATATAAGGTCCCTTAGGGCCCCTCCATTTTCAGAAACTCCCGTGTTTCCCGCAAATCCGTCAGATTTCGAAGTAAGCCCGGAATGCATTTCCGTGGCGGCTTTGTTTTAAAGCCCAGGGGGTATAATTGTATAGGGGTAACATAGTGACTATACAGGGATAACGGAAAGGAACGTGGAAATTGCTATTCAGGGTTTGGGGGTTAAGGGTTTAGGCTCATGTAGTGGGCTCAGGGTCATGTGGGGGTGCGCCTAAACCCTAAACCCTAAACAAACCCCAAACCCTGGAACCTACAAAGCGGAGTACTAAGAGGACTTCTTCAGCTCTGTCCTCCCCAAACCCCCATCCGAAGAATAGAGGGGGGGTTAGGGTTAAGGGTTAAGGGTTTAGGGTTTAGGGTTCAGGGTAAGAGTATATTATGGTAGTCTCCATAAATAGGGCGAATTCAATATAATATGGGCGCTAACGTGCTACATCCCTTATTTGGCAACTCCAATTCCTGTACCGACTACTACACAACCCAGTTTTCATGTTATTCTCCATTACCTTTTCCGGCTGATTCTCCACTATTGGGCCCGAAACGTTAATCCCTAAACCCTATGTATCCGTAAGCCCTATAACCCCGAACATCCCTGAACCCAAAAACCCTAAACCGGCAGTTAGTATGTCGAAACCCTTCGAGGATGGGCCCGCCAATGGTGCCGGTCACAGGCACGGAAAGCTGTGAGTTGATCAAAACACCTCTTCCGGTTTAGGGTTTAGCCTTGAGGATTTTAGGTTTAGGGTTCAGGGTTACGAGTGTGCGATTTGAAGCTTAGGGTCTAAGGGCTTAACCTATAACATGAGTAGGAAAAGCCAAGTATGAAAAGGCAACGCCCCTTAAGTCCTTGCCGTACCCCTAAACCTTACCCCCAAAAGCCTATGCCCTGAACCCTAAGCCCTAAACCCTAAGCCCTAAACCCTAAAGCCCTAAACCCTGAAGCCTAAGCTCAGGGAGCACTGGCCAGAGGTGTTGAGCCGAGGGCCAAGGTTTTAGGGTTTCGGATTCAGTGTTAGGGTCTAGGGGGTTAGAATTTAGGTCAAGGCTTTAGGGTTTAGGGTTCAGGACTCTCTCTCCCTCAATGTCAGCGGTGTAGTGATTGTTGGGGCGTATACGGTTTGGGGTTTAGGGACGTTTCGTTGTTGCAACCTCAGGGTGCCAAAACCCACGAGGCTTCAGAATTCACAGGTTGTGGGGGCTACACTCATCGGGGGAAATTTCCCCCATACCACGTTTTGCCTCCCCCCCCTCTTTTGATAGCCTCGGATAGACTATTTCGGGCCGAGCATTGAGGAGGTCTTCTTTTGCAAGGATGGCGCAGGACACCGGAGCCAGGGATCTTCGTGTGGAGTTGGGGTTTAGGGTTTAGGGTGGTTGAGGGTTTAGGACCCAGCTTCGACAACCCAATTGACCCATCCAGCAGTCTTTATGGTTTATGGCTTAGGGGTCCATGAATATAGAAGCCTGGACATTGCCCTTGAACCCTAAACGGCATGGGGCCAAAAGGCAGTTTAGCTGCCCCCCCAAGTGCTTTCTATACAGCCCAACTACCTACACATGGTAGCTACATAGACACCAATTAAGGGTTTTTGGGGGTTCCTGCTAGGGTTTACCCCTACACCCTACAGCCTAAATAAACCCTAAATGAAAAATCCTAAGTTCTGAAGCCTAAATCCTAAACCCTAAGGTCCGATAAAACAAACAGCGCTAAATCCAGAATCCTAAGCCCTGAACCCTTGGGTTTAAGAGTTCCGCAAGTCCCGGACCCAACTCTCATGAGCCCAACAGTCTGGAGTCGAGCCTGTAGCTAGGGGTGTCCTGAAAATCAGTGTTGCTGAAGGTTTTAAGGCTTAGGGGGGGTTTAGGGTTAAGGGTTTAGGGCTTAGGCGGGCTTAGGGTTTAGGGCTTAAGGGGGTTTAGGGTTTAGGGCTTAAGGGCGTAAAGGTTGCGGGTTAGGGGTTTAGGGGTTGAAGGTTTTGGGTCCAGTTTCGGGTTTAGGGGTTTAGGTGTTTAGGGCTATACAAGCCCACTAGTAAGCAATGAGTGTCAGTGAGGCCCTCAGAGTGGATTGAGTCGGTTGCAAGCCATTAAACTCTTATCGCTGTGCTGCGCGAGCCTACATAATGATATTAATTGCTCAGATTCCTTGTATAGATACGGTATAGGCCACCTCTCAAATAAACATTCATAATCTCTTGGCCGCGCCAAAACAAAAAAACTAAGCCCTAAATCCGAAACAGGAAGCCCTAAGCTCCAAAACCTAACCCCAAGACTAACACCTCCAGCCTAGCAACAGGCATGGGACCTATGGGGATGGGTGGCATGGGTGGACCCGCGCTGCCAAACCCGAACCAGGCAATGGATCAGGATTTCGGATTTAGGGTTTAGGGAGTTTTGGGCTTAAGATTTGGGATTTTAGGGCTTTGGGCTTAGGATTTAGGATTTCGGATTTACGAGTTAGGGTTTAAGGTTACGGTCTTACCGCTCAGGGTTCTGGACCAAGGGGTTCTGGCTTTTACGAATGGAGGGCTCAAGGCCTTCAAAGCGTAGAAGAGGGCAAATCGAAGGCGGCCCACGGATTCGGGGTGGAAGACCCTAAGCCCCTAAACTCCTAAACCCTAAACCCCAGGGAGATCTTCTGTTTTGTTCTCTGGAATGCAAAAACCGACAAGGAACATGAAGCATCTTGATTAGGATTCCGTAGGTGGACCCCCCACCCAGTAATAGTGCCTATAAGGGATAATAGGGATTATATTAGGGTCCTCTTATATTGCTATTATACCACTATTACAGGGTGGGGGGTCCTCCTAAAAGATTCCAATGAGGAAGCACTTCAACGATGAAGGGGCCTTTCAGATTTGGAGGGGCTCGCCTTCAGGCTCTGACTTGCAAAAGGTGGCGAATCTGAAGGAGTACAGAGACAGGGACAGAAGTGACTAGCAAAGAAGTGAATAACTCAGAGCATGAACCTAAGCCTCACCAGCCATAGGCACCTGCCTCCTCCTTACTCTTTAGGGTTTAGGGTTTAGGCCCTAGGGTTCTCCTCCTCTTCCTCCTCCTTCTCTGATTGACACCTTTAGGTATTCATAGCATGTTAATGATGCTGACATCGCTCCTTTGGTGACACTAGGGCTACCGCATCAGCTCAATTATTGCAACCGGGCAGCTACCATAACGCGGGCAATAGCAGAGGAAGAGCACGAACAGCAAGAGGAGGAACATGAGGAGCAGCGCCAACAACAACGGCAGCAGGTCAACATGGAACGCCAATCGGGCCCATCCCCATTTTTTGGTTTTCACATGCTGATAACAGACTCAACGTGATTTCTTTGAGCCCATCAGTGAGATCCTTATATACATTCTTGTTCCGCCACTGCCTTGGCCAGGCGGGTGTGTCCAACAACAGGGGTCCTCACACAATATGAGCTATAGTCTAAACTTCTTAAAGCCCTCTCGACCCCCCCCCCCAGATGACCAGTTTAGACCCTAAACCCTAAACCCTGGACCCAAAATCTTATATAATCTTGTATATAACACCCTTTATATAGAGGATTATTGCAGGGGTTATTAAGGGGGATACTAGGATTTCAGACTATAGCTCATCTACCCCAAGATACAAAAACCGCATTCTAAACTGTTCCCCCAACAACGGAGCACCTTATGCCTGGAAACCTGCAGGTGTTCTATGGCACAATAAAGCAGATCAACCAGGACTGGATGGCGTGCCTCCACGACCATCATTTGAGCTATAGTCTAAA
>CAJNIZ010037302.1:31732-48824 GCA_905231905.1 Symbiodinium pilosum
GGGCCCAAATACTATCATATAAGTGGTATTTGGGCCCTGAAACCCTAGTAAGTAGGTCCTTGGACCCTTAGGGTAACCCTATATAACCCTATATGTTCCCCTATAACCCCTTTAAAGGGACCCTATTATTTGGGTCCTTGGACCCCTTTGGGTAAGCCATGGGACCTGAGAAAGCTGACGTGTTTAGCCGTGAGCCGGATCGCATCTGTAGCGCAGAGCAGCTCTGGCATTGCAAATGATTGCAGTTGGGGATTTCCCCAAATTAGGGTTTTTGGGGGTCCCGGTAATAAGGATTTTAGTATTTTGGGACTATATTGGGGTCCCACTATATAGGGAAACTACCAAATGACGTGCTGTCTCGAATGTAGGGTTTAGGGTTTAAGCCGTAGGCCGCGCACTTGAAAGCTTAAAACTGCGCACCCCTCCCACCCATATGTGGACGGCGTTTGTTTCCCTGATTGCAGGCATGTGCGTTGCGAAAGTCAGGACATTTTGGGTACATGCAGGCATTGCCGGGGGTATCATGGGAAAATAAGGCAAACCAAGAATCATAAATATTATGGCAACATGACTGATCTTATAGCTTGATTCAGGACCCTAAACCCTAAGCCTTAAACCCTAAACTCCAAATCCTAATGCCTAAACCTTAAGCTGAAGCCATGAACCCTAAATCCTACTCCCTAAACCCTAAGCCCACTCAATGAGCTATGAGGCGACCAAGTTTCCTTCAGCGTCGACGTATCTAGCGGTCGGGCATCGGCCGAGAGTGTGGAGAAAGTTGCTGGAGGAGGAGGAGGCGCCCTAGCCACACATTGTACATGGTCTTAGGGTTTAGGTTTAGGGAGCAGGGTGAGAAGGAGGTATGCATATACATTTAAATATGTGTATATACAAATATATACATATATCTATATATGTATATATATATATGGTATATGTATTCACATACGCATATACACATATCTGCAGAAACAAGCCATATATGCACATACACAGCCACATACACATGCTGATGTCAATGCCAATGTCTCTGTTTATGTTTGTGTAGGTTGGATGGGATCTACCCGTGCTGCCGCGTAACCGCCTCCCCTGAATATCAACTCCCCCCTTATATTAGATATGCATATACAATTCCATACTCTAATTGTTTAATGTTAGGGCAGTGGAGGGTTTCAAAATCAGGGGGAGGTGATTAGTAGCCCGAGCAGCATGTATGAGATGTCCCCGCCCATTTCGCGATGCTCCTTCTTGTATTGTGGTACACGGTATTCAGAAGGCTATTGCAATTCTTGTGGCCTCTAACTCCCTAAACCCTGAACCCCTAAAGCCTAAACCCGAAACCCTAAACCCCAAGCCTGTGAGACTTCTCCGCATTGTGGGTCATATCTTGATTTTGTTGGAAGATTGTGGCCCCAATGGGTCACAAGCATTCATATTTCGGTTTAGGTTTTATGGTCTAGGGTTTAGGGTGTAGGGTTTAGGGTTTTTAGGGCTTAGGATTTAGGAGGTTTCCATGAGCAGGAGGCCTTGATATAGATACCAATAACGTATACTCCTTGTTGTAGGGTTCCCAAAAAGGCAGCCTGATATTGGGAAAGCCTAAGCTCAAAATCGTAGCTTTGATTTTTCCATTATCTCAGCACATCCCTTTGACCCCTAATTTCATAGATGGCAGCATCCACTCCCCCTGGTGCCCCCCCCTCAGGTGCTTCGTGCTCGGCTTCACCTTAATTGCCAACAAATGCGCGTTTAAAGACTTTGTGAAAGCTATTACTTCTCAAATGCTCTCGAATGCTCTCGAATGCTCTCGATTGCTCTCGACAGGCTTCGAGGGCATTCGAGAGCATTTGAGAACTAATAGCTTTCACAAAGTCTTTAAAAGCGCATTTGATGGCAATTAAGGTGAGGCCGAGCCCGAAGCACCTGAGGCGGGGCACCAGGGCAGGGGGGGTGGATGCTGCGATCTATGATAATTGTGGGAAACCCCATATGTGGGGCTACTTTGTAATTTCTTTTATCTCAGAACGTTGTGCCCGGCTTGGCTTTGCTAGTGGTATCTCTAAACTTCCAGCCCTAAACCCTAAGATGCCAAAGTCTAAGCCCAAATCCCCTGATCCCTAGACCCCTCTAAACCCCAAAGCTTAAACGCAGCAGTGAATGGCTGCATGACATAGGGATGGCATCTAGGGTCAGTCGACTCCACTGTTCAGAAATTTGGGGTTTAGGGCTTGGGGTCTAATCTAGGTTTAGGGCTTATGGTGTTTCCCTAAACCCTAAAGCCTAGTAGTTCGGGCTCAAGGGGTTAAAGTTTCGGAATCAGAGTTTAGGCCTTCAGGGTGTAGGGCTCCAGGGCGCCGAGGTTGGCGTTCATGGTTGAGGCTCCACTCCTTGCAAAAGCAAAGGGTTTAGGGTTTAAAGTCTAGGGCAGCTTCCGGGTTTAGGGTTTAGGGTCTAGTTGCTACCATGAGTTTGAGTTCAGCAAGTGAGGACTCTGAAAGGGAAAGGTTGCTTTACCAGAGCACGTTCAAGGTTATGTGTGCTCTGTACACCTCCCCAAACCAACATGGAACCTGCAAAGGGAGCCCTAGATAGACACAAACCCTAAACTATGTATATATATATATACATATGGTCCCCCCCAACACCTACCTTCTTTAAGATCTCAAACCCGCCCAAGTGCACAACTCGTCGTGATGTTCGAAAAAAGGTAGGTCTTGGGGGCGAGGGGGTAGCATACATATATATATATATGTACATATGGGCTTCCATGCCAGCTTGGGGAGGGCCAGCTGGCTTTTTTAGGAAGTTCGGGTGGTCCGGGTGGCTTCACACAAATTCCTGAAAGCTGAATCGTCCCTTCCATATTTCTGAGTCATTGTTGACAATAGCCTTCTTTTGATTAGCCCAACATGCCAATCAGGAATATTGCGCCCCTAAACCCTAAAGCCAAAACCCTAAAACATGGCGCTCCAGGTCCTCCTAGGATCAGACCCCAAGAGCGCAGAGGGATGCCGCCTTTCAGATCCTTCTCGCACCTGGGCGTTCCTCACCGGCTTCAACGAACAAACAGCATAGTCCCCCTTAAGTAGATAGAATATGGGATATATGGGGATCTTTTTATAATATACCCAAAGCTATATTCTATCTACTTAAGGGGGACTATACACTGTGACGCTGGACTTACAGGTGAACCTTCTCACGTCACGGATCCTAGCTGGGGAAGCCTGGGTTGCTGTTAAGGAACTTAAATTTAAGTTACCGTAATGGGTATATTATAGGCTTTCCCCGATATAGTAACTTAATTTAAGTTCCTTAACAGCAACCCAGAAGCCCGCCATTCAGCGGCTGGGATATTCCCGGAGAGTCCTATTAGGCCTCTGGCGGTGTCTGTCGCATTGGCTGGTCATGCCTATGACCCAGCTGCTCCATGCCGGATTCACTGGCATAGTATGGGTCATCGAGCGCATGTGAAGAGCTCGCCTCGTCCAGCGCTCAAAAAAGTTCCTTCCTATAAGGCCGCTGCCATAATGGGAATGCTTGTGGGTTTTGATCCTTCTTGGGCGTCCACAGCGGCAGGGATCTTGTTTGGTTTGGGCGCAAAGGCTCAATCTAGTTTCCCTCAACTCCTTCGGGTCCAACTAGCTTAAGGGTATCCTGGTGAGGCTGCGGTCATAAGCAGCACCAAGCTGGTTTACTTTGCGTGTGGCTCCTGCAGCTGTAAAACTCAGCTCGTAAAGGGGACAAGTTTTCCACAAGGGGCCTCTGAGTTGTACTAGGCGTTCCTGGACGCCATCAGCATGCTGAATGATATCGCGTTTGGGCGCTTATCATGGATGTTGGGCCTTTATTTCATCTACTTTTCAGGTCCAGGCACTCGTCATTTCAGGTGCCAAATAAGCTGGACTGACTGTCATGGCACGCCAGCAAATTTACCGCGAACGCGTAAGAATTTTGCTTTAAGCCTGTAAGCAAGCCCTTGCAAAGCTAACCAATCCCGGAAGCCTCAACAAGAGTAAATAAGCATTCCCTGCCAAAAGTACATCCTCCAGCCCCCAAACAACAAATTTTCCGGCCGGAACATTCTTCACTCAGAGCATGTTTGTACTTATGGGGATTTGGAGTTTAGCATTACTGGGCGGGGAATTCGCATGTCACATGGGCGGCAGTACTCCGCTTGTCTCGAAGAAGCTCTTACTCTGAGGTTCAGGGTAAAACTAACCCAGGGAAAACTGTGGGGTTTTGGGTCTTGAGGGTTGAGGATACTCGAATCACTCTGTGCGCTATTGGTACATAGAAGGCTTATCATTGGGTATAGCCACGGTTGTAATTCGGGTTAGAATGGCACTTGGCCCCACGAACGGGCGTTTCTTCAAAATCAGGCTATCGCCTAATTATGTGGATCCCCCTAAACCCCAAACCCACCTAAAAAGGGCGGAGCTGCGCGCTCAATTTGCGAAAAAATGCTAGTAATGGCCCAGCCTAATGCGTGGCTTGGACCCATGAAGCTGGAAGTAGTTGAAGTTGCACGTAGGGTTTAGCACCCCAAAAATCCTAAAACCTAAGCCCAGCAGGCTATGGCCAAATCACCACACCGGGCGCGGCGCTCCGCCCAGCAAAGCCCAGGGTAAGTGACGGGATTCACAGTAGGGTTTTATTTTCGGCTTTGGTGATTGTAAGTAGGATTCCTCAGGAACATTGGTAACTGCGTATTGGTGTCGAATGTGCGGGAGCATTAATGGAAATCCTACCTATAGACATTAACTCCTAAATCCGAAGCCCTAACCCCGAAATCCTAAGCCTTAAGCCCCAAACCTCGCTAAACCTCAAATCATTAAAGTCCTACCATATTCAGCTTCAGGAGCTCAGGATTTGGGCGCCCTTGTAGGGGATAACTGGGGTTGGGGGTATAGGGCTTAGGCTGTAGGGCTAGGGGCTCAGGAGTTTAGAAGTTTAAGTAGGGTTAGGATGCAGGTTGTAGGGTTAAGGATTTAGACTTCGGGTTTAGGGTGTAGGGTTGGAGTCGGGGGCTTTGGTTTTGGGATTTGGGGTCTAGGATTTACCAAACCTTAGACCCTAAACCATGGGGTCTAGGATCTAGGGCAGGTACATCCCCCAGAAGGCCCCCAAGCAGGGACAGACGCTCTCAGAACTTGTGGCTTCTTTTCTGTAATGCCATTTCAAGGAGTCCTCCTTCTGTCAGTTTTTTGGGGTCCCTAAAGCGGTTTAGAGTTTGGGGTTGAGGGCCCTAAACCCTAAACCCGTTTTCTGGGCTTAATGTTGAGGGCCTAAACCCTAAAGGGCTTAGAAGTTGGAATTTGGACTTGGGCTTTACCATCTGAATTCCCTTGGCCGCAAAGCCTAATCCCTAAACCTTAGGGTTTAGGGTTCAGGGTTCAGGGTTTAGGATTAGGATTCCGGGTTTCCGGTCTAGACTATCAGGTTTCCAGCTTCCTGCTCAAGAGCATTGACTTCCCGAATCTCGCGAGAACACAATACCCCACTTGCATTGTTTTCTTCTCCACGTCAAGAATGCTGCTTCCTCAGAACCGTAGAGATAGTGAGAGGAGCAGAACCAAGGCTCTCTGCAAAAGGATGGGATGCAGCGTTATTGATTTGTTCGCCCCAAGCCCCTAGACCCTCAACTCCAAAACTCTTAAACCCTAATCTCCGAACCCTAAAAACTAAAGGTCCAGGATGCAGGACCAATGAATGGAAAAGTCGGAGAACATGGGATGGACAATGAGATTATATGAGCCATAAGGGTTATATAGGGGATTGTATAGGCTACTATAGATAGGGGACTACTATAGGGGATATGTAAGGGGATATTGAAGGGGATACTAGGAGTTTAGATTGTGGCTCAAATGGTGTGTACTACAACAGGATGGACACGCTTCTCTCCGCCGAGCGCGGTGATGTTGATGCCTGAGTTATTACCAATATCACCCCTTTAGGGTTTAGGGTTTAGGGTTTAAGGGTTTAGGGTTTAGGATTCAGGGTTTGAGGGTAGTAGGGTTTAGGGTTTAGGGCTCAGGGTTCAGGGTTTGAGGGTGCTAGGGTTTTGGGTTCTTCTTTTAAAGCCGCTGCGTTAATTGGCTTGATGAGTTTGCAACCCTACAACAGCTTCATTCAGAGATCCGCGCCTTGTGTAAAGTAATCCCTCCCCTGATCTCCCGCCTCATATTTTCACATGCATGCCCATTTTGATACTCTACTACCACGATGAAACATTTTTGATACCTGGAGCTTCATGGAACATAGCAAATACTTAAAGCTGGTCTTTTAAGCCCACGTATGATTCCCCTACATGGCTCCATAGGGGTTACCCCAGTTATAAGTAGGGCTAAAGCCCCTATAAGTGGTTACTAAGTCCCAAGAACCTGAAAGTAGAGTGGGGGGTGGGGGTCCTTAGTGTGTTCAAACGATGAGACGTGATTAAGGAATTTTGCCAAGCCCTTGACGACCAGGCTCTTCAACCCGAACCCGTTCAAGTCCCGACGGAAATTGCTTCCAGAAGCACATGCACAACCCTAGAAGGGGTTGTGTAGGGGTTATTTTAGGGCTTACATTAGGTGTTATATCAAGGGGTATGTTAGGGTTATATTAGGGGTTAAACCCTAAACCCTTTATCTCTACACTATTGCCAGGTGCCTCGATACAGCCCTTGTTGAGTGAGCGTGCCGGCAAAGACGAACTGCATGAGGTGATGTAGACCAAGGTCCTTGGTTTAGGGCTTATGCGTTTAGGGTTTTGGGGGTTTAGGGTTTACCTGAACCCCCAAAGTATGTAGAATAATGGCCTTTTGGCTATATTTAGGGGGTTTGGGCCATTATTCTACCTACTTTGGGGGTTTAGGTAGGGCTGATATGGGTGATAGGGGTGCCATCGATGTTGCGGTCATTTTGGATGTCTGTTTAACATGCACCGGCATCATGAGGAAGGTCGGGCGTTTCATAAATAGGGACCTCAACAGACCTGTGGGGACGCCCAAAAAGCGCCCCCAACTTTCGGAAACCTTCATGTTTTCAGAAGAAGCAGAAAGAGTGGCAAGCAACGCCTGTTAGGAGTGGCAACTTTATTACTCGCTTGTTGAAGGTTTAGGGTTAAGGGTTTTGCGGCACCATTGCCGCTGCAGCACTTTACGCTCACTCGGCAGCTTTATAAGAATAACTGTGGAATACTAGGGCCCTCGAAGCAGAGGATCCAAGTTGTAGTGACCCCCTAAAGGAAGCAAGAAACGTTTCTTCAAATGAGTAAGGGTTTTAAGTCTGTCCAGAACAGAATATAGCCTTCATTGATGAAATGCCTTCAAAATAACGTCGAGAAGCACTCCATATGCTTAGGCGAGGGTTCAGGCAAACTGCCAGCATCGCCTCATGCGGCATCTAGTCCTGAGCACGAGAGCGGACGCTTAAGAAAAGGCCTTGTCGGGTTCATTGATGTTGGGTTCAGGGTTTAGGTTTCAGGGTTTTGAAATTTTGGCTCGGGGTTTAGGGTTTAAGGCTCGGGGTTTAAGGTTTAATTTGGGCAGCCCGAGGCATCATGCGCTAAAGTTGTAGTCAAATTTCCCGAGAAGGCTGATGTTTTTCAGTGGGCCTTACACGTACCATGAGTGAAGGGGCTAAGCGTTGTAACAGGTTACGCGTAGCCAAGATGTACTGTGTACCACAACGCAGTTTGTAGTTAATGAACTGGAAGCATAGTCCACATATAGCCAGCTTGTGTGCTACGGGGTGTGTGCTCGAGTTGAGGCCCTAGTGTTGTTGCCACGCTCCCAAGTCTTGTGTTGTTAAAATGTGCCTGTTTAGTATTCTCGTAGCAGGGGACGAGGGAGTGGAACCCTGTAGCATATTGTCCTGAACTTTCAAGCCTGGATAGTTCCAGGGTTTAGGTTTAGGGTCCTTATTATCCTTACATTGTTGGAATACGCCCCTTACATGCCCCTAAACCCTGAACCCCAAACCCTAAGCAAATACCTTACTATGTAGCACAGAGCTCGCCAGGGCAAGAAGCATAGATCTACCCTCTTCCAACCTTATACATGGAACTGACGGTTTAGGGTTATGCTTTAGGGTTTAGGGTTTAGGGAGCATATCGAGGGTATTAGAGACTGAGACGGCTTGGGATGTAGAATGTTCAGGGGTTTAGGGCATATACCCCTCAATGCGGGTCCACGGCGCTTTCAAAAGGGGCTATAAGAGAGGTTTGGGTGAGGCTGAGGGTTCTCAAAAGACACTCCCGATGGGGATGAGGGTTTAGGGTTTGCAGGGATATGCGTGGAGCATGAGCAGACAACACGGATGCCCGTGAAGGGTTGTGTACAGCTTTTTCTTTTCTATTCGCCTTTGGGTAGAGTTGTCACAAACAGAACACAGATCTTGGTTGGTGCAGCCACCTCAGCGAGTTATGCATTCGAGTTTGATTCTGCATCAGCTCTGTGCAGCCAGGGGCTGCCAGTCAGGGCCTGAAGAGTAATCATGGGTTTCCCCACGACCCTCCCTATACTACGCAGGCCCATAATGAAGGGGGAATCTAGGCGGGGTGCTGTAGAGAGGGGTGGTGTAGCGGGGAGGGGAACCCATGATATAAGCCTCAAATTTCCCATCTCCCAGTTTCTGGCTTAGATCACGCATTTTATGGAGGCCTGCAGTCTTCAGCATGTAGTGTGCCAAGCGCAAACCCATCACTCTGGAGTGCTTCGAACATGCCAGTTGCTACCTGGACCCCCAAAAGTAAGTAAAATAATAGCCCAAAACCCCTGAAAATAGCCCAAAAGGTTATTATTCTACATATTTTTGGGGGTTCAGGTAGCTGTTTTTTGTCTCTTCGAAGTGGATAACGTAATGGCACCATTCGAGCTGGGAGGAAGGAGCTAATGAATGTGGGAGTGTTAGCGCGACTGGCCAATGGTGTTCCGGAGTGGGGCTTCTGGCTTAGGGTTAAAGGACAGCCCTAAACCCTTAACAGGGTTTAGGGTTTAGGGTTACCCTTAAGCATTTAATCCTAAATTGAGGGCTCGGATTCAGGTGCAACGCTCGTGTCTGCTGTTTTCATGCCTGTATTCAGGAATCGGGAAAGTCCTCCAATATGGTTATAATTGGCTTATAACTACAGGTTATGCTTACCCACCCTGAGACTTAAACCCTGAATCCCAAACCGTACCCCAAACCCTAAACCCTAATCCCTAAACCCTAAACCCCAATCCTTAAACCAGAAACTCTATAGTCAACCTGCAGTAGATAGAATCCTGGGTATATGGGGATCTTATTGTAATATATATATATATATGGGGATCTTATTGTAATATACCCAAAGCCATGTTCTATCTACTTACGTAAGGGGGACTATAGACCCAGGCCTCAAATCCGCCAAGTCAATGGAAGATCTCAGGTCGCATTCTCAGCCCAGCTGAGGGTTTAGGGTTTAGGGTCACAGGGCTCGGGTAAAGGAAGGTGGGGTATAGGAAATAAGCCCCAATATAGTAGAGTATATATTAAGGATCCTTAAATCATCCCACCCTTTGAGACACCCAATCTAAGCTGAGCAGCTGTATTCTGGGCTGCTCTTGCCATGGGCACGTTTTGGGGTTCGGGCTATAGCTTAAAAGTAGAAATACTACCAAAGCTGGGCCTTAAAGTATATATAAAAAATGTCTATAGTTATACACTACCTAGATGCCGCCTTGGGGTTAAGGAATTTCGGCCAAGTTATCACCACTTGGAAGTTCATAGGACTTAGTAATGACTAGAACCGGGACTATATGCTTACTTCTAAGTTAATAAGTCCATCCAGGGAGATTATTGGTAAGCTTATGATAGCCCAGTAGTAAGTATCTACTATCTTCCATGAACCTCTATGCATTGGGGAACTATATGAATTTACAAAATATCAATATTCCGCTGAACTCTTTGAAATTCCTTAACAGCAACCCAGGAAACGCCCCCGAAACAGCATCGGGAACTCCAGATTCAGGCTATCAAAGACTACGGTCCTTGTGAAAGACTTCTTTCGGGGGTCGGGTTGTCCATGTTTTTCCCTGCATGGCGCCCCTTTGTGGTGGGAGTTACGGTGCTCGGGATACTTGGCCCTGCGGAGAGTAAGACGAATAAAGTTGTAGTGTGGACACATTAGAGGCGGCTTTCTATTGGAGCTGAACTAGGTGTTTTGATGCTGAGGGCCTGATATGATGTAGGAAGATGCCGTCTAGCTTCATATCCTAAACCCTAAACCTCTTCATATAATGCAGGTACAGCAGAGCAAGCCCACATGCCAGACCTTGTCCATGTGAAGGTTTAGAGTTCAGGGTTTAAGATTAGGGCCCAATTGCTTGCAATAAATGTTAATACCAATGCTGCCTCTTGCCATCGAGCCTCCTGGCTTCTTGTAGCAACTTTAATCAAACTGTCCTCTCTCATAATCCTGATATGTACTTGTAAGCCCTAAACTCTAAACCGCAAGCATAGCCTATTGAAGAAGCGTGAAGGATTAGCATTGTCCCCACCATAATCCTGGTACATGGATTAGGGTTTAGGGTAATTTGGGTCAGGCACAGGCATGGTCTAAACTCCTTAAAGGGGGTATATAGAGGATGTTATAGGGAATACCCTAGGGCATATTAAGGGGGATACTAGGAGTTTAGATTACAGCTCATTTGCAGTCCATGGATGGGTTATTATAGGCTACAATAAGCGACCCAAAAAAATATTGTGGATGGAGGAATTTTTGCACCGCCCAATAATACTGATAATGACTGTACTTTGGGGCATGTTTTGACCCCTATACAGCCCTAAAACCCTAAAGCCTCAACCCAACAGCTACCCAAACCCTAAGCCCTAAACCGTACATCCCTGAACCTGTTGTACCCAAACCAAAAACCCTTACCAGAGGCGATCAGCAAGTTTGGTCACAGGCAGCGCAGCACCTGGCTTCAGGGTTCAGGGATTTAGGGATTGGGATGTAGGACTTAGGGTTTAGGGTTTAGGGATTGGGATTTAGGGTTTAGGGTTTAGGGTCTAGGGATTGGGATTTAGGATTTAGGGTTTAGGGTTCAGGGTTTAGGGTTTAGGGCTCCAGGATCCTTCTTTGCTACAGGGCTCGACAGTAGAGGTGTAATTAATTCTGCGATGTTGGGCTTAGGGTTGTTAATGGAGAGTCAAAGGGACAAGACAATGGACAATACCAACGGATTCCTGCGACGTTTCTAGGGAGTTACCAAATTATGGTTCTAGATGCATAATTATGGTATACCTCAATATGGTATCGGAAATTATGTTGGCCCCTACCATTGCGGAGGATCAAGACTGTGAAGACAAGCTGGCCGAGGAGCCGAGGAACGAAGTGCAACTGCAAGGTGCATGCTTCCAGATCGTAGGGACCGCCCTCCAAACAAGCACTAGATGGCTCGGAGGTAATTGTAGATGGCCAAGCCGGAAAGTGCCTCAGGAAGCTCCGCAAGATCCGGGTCATTGTTGCAGCTTGGCAAGCTGTGCCGCGCAATGTCTGGATGTTGAGCCCGTCTTGCGGTTGCTTCGTCACCCGCAGCTGAGTGTTACGACCATGTCAGAAGCAGATGCTCTGAAGCGCCTCCGCAGCCTAGCTAACCATCCTCATTGTTGTCGCGATATTACTGCATGCAACACCTCGATACGTTCCAGGTGGTAAGTCTTCAATAGTGTCTGTCATCTTCCATGACCTTCAATTCCTTACAGCACCCGAAGTCTCGGAATTGCTCAAAACTCACCATGCCGTCCGAAAAATCAGACACGAAATGCTGGAAACACATGAGCGTCGGATTGAACCTATGAAAGAGGCAACATGTTTAGGATGGTCATGAGGTTCATTCTCAGTAATTGACGTCCTGCGCAACCTAAACCCTAAACCAAGCCATACTGAGAGCTTAGGTCTGACTCATATGGGGTACGGTCAGTATTATGGTTACCACGGGCACTTAGGGGTGGACGTAGGGTTTTGGGTTTTGGGATCCAGTAGAGTCCCGACTATACATATCTATATCTATATCTATCTATCTATCTATCTATATATTCACTTATAGGGAACCCATGTTCATCAGATATTGTTCAAGCATGGACAAATACCCACGTGATGGTGCTATGTTCCATGTATATTTATACTGTACGGTACTTCAAACAGACGTCAAACTTCAAATTAATATTGGTAATCATTGAGACCTCTACACTACATAAGAAGTACTGACTGTAGATAATATGATATGGGCATTCCTCCAAATGCCTCCTCTATCCCTGGCAAACACTTCCGGGGCATGCCTTGTGTCTTAGATGGCTACCCCAAACTTTGTCAATTTATACTCCCCCTTAAGTAGATAGAATATGGCTTTGGGTGTATTATAATAAGATCCCCATATACCCCATATTCTATCTACTTAAGGGGGACTATAGCCCAACGTTTATTTCGGCTCTAGGTGCAGTGGTTCACCAACTAGGTAAGGAGTGCCCCCGAAACCCTAAACCTCAAATCCTAAACCCCAAACCCTGAAACCCCAGAAGACGGTGGAAAGTGAACCTTATCACTTGTGTGGGGTTCGGGCTTCATAAGTTCTAGGCTTCTTCAACCCCTAGGCTTCTTCAACCCCTAAACCCTAAACCCTAATCCCGAAACCCTAAACCCGAGCAATTCACCCTAAATCCAAGGGAGTTTCAACTCCTTCAAGCCTCAGGCCAAACCCCGCCACTGAACACTGCAGCTCAAGTCACCAAGTAGGTCCCTAAACCCTAAACCCAAACCCTGCACCAGGTGCCAGATTTGGGAAGGTTCCTAAACTCTCTCTGGACTCCCACAGTAGGTAAAATAATAGCGCAAACCACCTAAAAACAGCCCAAAAGGCAATTCTTCTACATATTTTTGGGGTTCAGGTAAGCCTTAAACCCTGCAGCAGGTGCCAGATTTGCGACGTCTGACCTGCGGCGGTGATATGTTTCCAGAAGGGGAATGCCAGGATGTTTTAGAGAATGGGCATTTTTTTAACTAAGGATCTCCACCTGTGTACTTATTTTGGGTTTAGGGCAGTTTAGGGTTTAGGGTAATCATGGTCCTTGTTCACCATAAAGGGGTTGTGGGTTTCTCGAAGCTTTGGCTCCTTTCTTAGGCTCCTCAGGACCCTCTTAGCTCCCAAGACCAGAAACCTACACCCAAAACCCAAACCCCTGAAGCCGTTCATGCGGTAGTGTGTGGGAACCCATTCAGCCTTGGGTAGGAAAAATCCAAGGAATGAACATCAAGTATCCTATAGCTAGGGTTTAGGGTTTAGGGTTTAGGGTTTAGGGTTCGCAGAGAACTACTACTATAATAGAAGTATCACTACTGTTTCACTATGCATCTAAACCCTAAACCCTTAACCGCGTGAATTCCTCACCTCCTGACCTCACTCCCAGGTCCTAACCATGAGCCATTACCATTAGGGTTTTTTGGTTTAGGATTTAGGGTTTAGGGTTTAGGATTTAGGGTTGGGGGTTTAAGGTCCCAACTATGGGGTCTTGATTGGGCTTGTGTGGTTTTATAGGGTATATGTTTAAGGGCCCAGACTTGGTTCCCATAGTTCCCACTCTGTACCCTTAAACCCCTAAACCCCCAACACCTAAACCCCTGAACCCCTAACCTTAAACCCTAAACCCCTGAACCCCTGAACCCCTAAACCCTAAACCCCTAAACCCTAAACCCTAAACCCTAAACCCCTAAACCTTTAGCCCCTGTAAACCCTTTCACTCATTGGGATCCTGATGTTGAGAAATACCCATTTGACCGTCTGCGAAGCAGAGGCGCCTGGCCTTAAAGGCCGTCCCAACTCTTGGAACACTTACTTGGAGGCCCATGGGACTTAGGAACTACTTATAACCCTACTTATAATTCCCCTCAATGGGCTTATAGGGGTTACCCCCAATTATAAGTAGGGTTAGAATCCCAGTTATACGTAGTTACTAAGTCCCATGAGCCTCCAAGTAGGGATTAGCAGCTACGGGTTTAGGATTCCGGGCTGATGCTATAGGGATATAACTGCAGTGGTTAAACAGGGATTATACAGGGATGATGGAAAAGAGAATGGAAACTACTAGACAGCGTATAGGGCTTTGGATTTAGAAATGCGCTATAAGTTTTCGGACCGGGTACTAACTCACAGCCTGTTGAAAGGGCTTAGGGTGTAGGTTTAGAGGCCATGCCTCCTAAGGGCCTTCTAAATGCTCTACAAAGCTTTCCTATGAGTCCCCTAAAGGTTTCCTAAGCCAAGCTTGAAGGAGACCTCCCCATGCTCTCGTGGGATCCTATACTATACTTGATAAAGTCGAAGAGATTCAAACAAAACAACAAAGTTTAAAGCTTCAAAAAGAAAATATCACAGAATTTTATTATTTACCATGCACGCAAAACTGGAGCCACCGAGGAGCTCCTTTCTGTATGTAGGGTTGAGGTAATAGGATTTTGGGCTTTGGGTTTAGCATAAGGTTGCTGGGAAAACTCCAAAATCCAAGGACATGTCGTGATACCAGTAGCCCCAAAAAGACCCATACTTGCAAAGCTAGAACGCTTACGAATGCGCTGCGCGGGCAAATTGTGCATGTTCTCAGTTGCCTGCATGCTGCCCCAAACCCTAAACCATTAAACCCCAAAACCCTAAACCCCTAAACCGCTTACTGCCATGGCTTGATTTGCTGTTGCCATAGGTTTCCCTTTTGCGAGCCCGTGTGGATGCATCCTTCTTGATACCCAAAGGATCCACTTGGCCACATATATATATATATGTATACGGTTTAGGGTTCAGAGCTTATTTTATACTACATTGTTGGGCCCGGAAGGAGTAACATTCGAACCCGCTGAGTTTGTATCATACACCAACCCTGAACCCTGAGCACTGCAAAGAAGCCAAAACCCTAAACCCTGCACCCTTAGACCCAAGACACTGAGACCCAATACTATGTACCTATATACATAGGATCCTTTGAGGTTGGTATTTCCTGGGTTGCAGTTAGGGAGCTCAGATTAAAGTACTGTAATAAGGAAGCCAATTTTATATATCATATACCTACCCATGTTATGATAAGTTAAGTTCCTTAACATCCACCCAGCTTAAGACGGGGCTTTTGGGAAGCTCTTTCATGCCGGCGGGTTGTCGGCTCGAGTATCTGCGGGGTACTATTGACGCTTTGACGCAAACCCCAAACTCGTTAAGTTTTCGGGACAAGAGTTTAGGGTTAAGGTTAAGGGTTTACGTAGTGGTGTTGAGCGTTGAAGAATCTACCTGACGCATGGTGTTTACTCAGGGCCTCCCCTTTGGACACCCAATAGAACCACTCACCAATTTTCGTATGGAGCCGTGTATACACTCGCTAAAACCCATAATTTAAACGTTACCTCATCATTACCCCTACTGATCCGCGTTGTATAAACCAAGTGTCCACGGGATTTTCCACTTGATTCTCCATTCGTGGGGATAAGTACCCTAAACCCCAAGAATGAAACCCTACCTGTTATCCGCCGGCCCTGAACCGGTGCAGGCTCCTCCTGGTTTATGGTTCAGGCTTTAGGGGACGTGCAAAGTGCATGATTGAAAGCGACAAGTTTTTGTGTATGACGGCTTGCGTGAGAAATAAGGATCACCAAATTTCGTTCTATGATCTAATATAGCGCTACATAGTCCCAGTTGCCAACTTCATTTTTTCCGCCAGAATAGGTGTAGCAACATCTACACCGACACCCGTGTTCTAGCTACATCCTGAGCAGTAATAAGCAAAGGTGAAAAGGGCCTACTTCAGTAGGTTGCTGTTAAGGAGTTCTAAACAAAATATAGAACCATAATATGGATATATCAGGTTTCTTTTAAAGGGGTTCTGGGGTTGCTAGGCACTTTAAGAGCGTGGGGTAAAGTTTCCATGACATGGGAATGTAGTAATGAATACGAGTCGGTTTTCTTATAATGTTAAGCGCAACCATTCGGCAAATCCTTTCGATTCAGGTCTTAATGTCACAAAGATGCGCGTCGCATTTCGTGAGTTGCTGTCAAGGAAGTAAAAAATTCTGCCAGTATATGCAAACCCCGTATTTGCTGCATCTATTTGCGTACACATAGTATTGTAACATTGTTCTCATTTCTTCAACAGCAACCCAGCTTCGTAAAGCAATACCCAGGTAGGCTTGTGTTTGGACACGATTCAGCTTGACACATGAGGCAGAAGCACAACAAGCGTGAAGCCTAAACCCTATAGACCCTAAACCCGAAACCCTAAACCCTGAACAACAAGACGGAGGAGAAGCTCGGTTCGGCAGTTCTAGAGTCCCTTCCACGTCCGGTCAGCCTTGTTGGTTCAAGTGGGACGAGAACCCTAAACCCTAAAACCCTAGAACCCTAAACCCTAAAACCCGAAACCCTAAAACCCTAAACCCTCAAACCCGAAACCCTAAAACCCTCAACCCGAACACCTTACACTCTAAAACCCTAAGCCCAAAGTACAGACATGTTCATTCTGATATCCCAGGCTCTCAACTTCGGAGCAGCAACGGTCCCGGAGCCGAGGCTCCTAAGCCCTGAGCCACCCGGAAGCCCAAAACTCCAAACACGGTTTCTACAAGGTTCCTGAAAATAATCTTTAATTTCTGTTCCTGGGAATCCTAATATTTAGCTGAAATTATAATTTCTACTGGGGTTCCAAATCCCTTAGAGGTTTAGGGTTTAGGCCTACCTGGATCCCAAAAGTAGGTGAAAAGATAGCCCAAAACACCTAAATGTAGCCCAAAAGGCCATTATTCTACATACTAGGCAATTTCAAGTCTAGTCGCTTAGCCACACTGAAGCCCCAAACTCTAAACCCCAAAGCCCAAACCTTAAACCGCTCAATCCCTAATCATGGAAACCACACTCTGAAGCACAGAACGGTCCAAATCCTGGCCCCCTAAACAACCCTACACCACAAAACTCTACACCCTAAACCCCAAACCCTAAATCCTAAACCCTAAACCCTAAACTGTGAAGTTTGAATGCCGCATGCGCAGCCGAGTATGCAGCCGCCAAAGATTCGCGAGCTGGACCCAGAGGAGGTCTGGGCGCTTTGGGGTTTAGGGTTTAGGG
>CAJNIZ010037302.1:53825-67016 GCA_905231905.1 Symbiodinium pilosum
TAAGCCCCGTGAACCTCCAAGTGGACAGACAATCTCTGAAGCCTTGTTTAAGGGTCCAATCTTACACGCAACCCGCCTGAGAATTTGCCCCCTAAACCCCAAACCCCAAACCGCAGAATCTGTCAAAGTCTAAATGATGCAGGCTTCGAAAATGGCCAGGACGGCACGTTGGTCCCTTGGCTATGTAGCTTCAGGATATTATCCCTAAGAAAGGAGAATCAAAGGTGAAAACTGGATCTCATAAGGGTTTATAGGGATTGTAGCCTGCTTGGAGGGTCAGAGGGACTTAGGACGTAGGTTAATACCCGGGACAGATTTCATATTCAGGGTAGGGGTTTTTTCGAAGTTTACATGGCAGGCAAGGATCTTAAGGGTTTAGGTTGGGTACTGCCTTTTGTCTCAGTAACAGTTGGATAATAAGTATAATATGGTTATATATAGCCCTTAATAGGACCCCTAATATAGACTTACTGGAGGGGGGCAGTGCCCAAGCTTTGGGGGTTTAGGGTTTTGCCTAGAGTTTGCCCCCTTGAGCCCTCTTTGCACCCCAAACCTTCACGGGGTATAGGATGTCTGTAGCCTTCCACCAATGCGCAGAACAGGATTCCGGGAAAACGTTGCTGGGGCCCTGAAGCCTACTTGAAGGGTCATGGGACTTAATAGGGAAATAACCCTTATAACCCGTATACTAACCCCAATTATCCCCAATATTAACCTAGTTACTAAGTCTCCCTGACCCTCCAAGTAGACCCTAGAGAAAGGCTCAGCTGCGGCGTTGGCATATTGAAGGATTGGAGGTTGCGGGCCCATACCATACTTGGAGAGTCCGGGGTGGCTCTGGCTGAGGCTGTAAGTCGATAAGTAGGCCGATTATACTTCCGGCTGGCTGACGCTTACGACGCGTTGTAGAAGTGCACTTAAATACCCTAAGCCATAAACCGTAAGCCCCCCTAAACCTTAAGCCCTGATACCCCAATACCCCCAACCTTAAACCCTTATGACTTATAAACCTTGAACCTTTATATACTCCTAAGCCCTCCTCCAGGCAAGCTCCCCATGAGCAAGTCGCTGATGTGCGTAATGAAACACGCATCAAGGAGTTCGGCTGTTTAGCCAATTAAGAAGCTGACACTGTGTGTAGTTCGGGTTGAGGGTTTAGGGCCGCAAGTTTTCTTCTTCAACTGCTACTTGCAAGTGGCCGTCAAGGCGATGAGGTCTCTGGAAATCACGAACAGAGTGCGGCTGAATCCCTACACAACCCAAGGCTTCCATTTCATGTTCAATCTTCACTGCCATTTGATTCTCCATTATGGCAAGTTAAGTTAAGTTGCTTAACGGCACAAACATCCGTAACCCCTGCTAAAAGGTGGTTTGTGGACCCGAGCGAGCGACTGGGCTGCTGAATTGAGATCTAAGTTTAGGGTTTAGGCTGTAGACTGTAGGGTTTAGGCTAGCTACATCTGTGAATTTGTAGTTAGTAGTTCAGATCTAGAGGCTCCTATGATCGAATTCTAGGTACCCCAGTGGTACCCTTTTTCCCTTTTTATTTTGGGGTCTCCTTATTAAAGCTGAATATTAGGAAAAGGGTACCCTTATTGTTAAGGGGTTATTGGAAAACCTAGACTTTAGGGTTACCGAACACCATAAGCCCCCTAAATCCCTATAAGGGCTTCAGGTCTAACACTCTGCCTGCTGTGTCGCATGCTGAGTCTTCCAAAGTAGACGGAAGGTATCGGTGGTAAGTACGGTTTATCTAGTCTTGTTTTATCCCTCTACTGAGCATCACTCTGAGTAGCGTTAGAATGCAGGAACCCCCCCTTGGAACTCAAAATCGCAGCTTACCGCTGATAACTTTTACCAAGTAAGCCTTAGCCCCCTCAACATGCATTTCTCAGTCCAGTATATGGATCCCAAAACAACCCAACGAAACCCTAATCCATAAACATCGCTAGGCATCCCCAAACCCTAAACCCCCACCTTAAACCCTAAATAGTTTTTTTGCAAAATGCTCTTATAGAATCCTGGAGATCTCAGACTACACCCAAAGCCTCCGCTCAAGAAGCGTAGAAGCCTTAGGAATTGCACCACTCTTGCTGTCGAATAATGCTCCTACACTTACATACTTGTAACCCTTGTTCTGCTAAAATGGGCCCTACATTACCATTCCATCGCACCTCTATATGCACCCAGTTTCTGTATATTCCATTTTCCTTGTTCTTCTCCATTCGATCCTCCATTCTTGGAATCAAATAGGGCCCTGCACCCTAAACCCTACGTACTCCTCTACAGAAATCCTGTTAGACCCTATTTGTTTAGTCCCCTGCAAAATGCAGAACACACCCACGTGTTGATTGCCACCCTAAACCCTAAACTTTAAACCCTAAACCAGAATCCTAAAACCCTAAAACCTGAACCCCGAACCTTTTACTCTAAACCTTAAAGCCCTTAACCATAAAACCCTAGACCCTGAACCCCAATCCCTAACCAAACCCTGTGCACTCTAAAACCTAGACCCTATACCCAGGTGAGGTCACTCCTTGGATCTACCGGATCCCCCGGCGTCAGGAGCTCAGAGTTTAGCCTTTTCCTTTGATTCTAGGTCTATCAACAATGCCTACACAGGGCCCTAAGAGCTGTAAAGAAACCCTACACCTTCAGCCTAAACTACCGTAGACCCTACATTGGGTTATTTGGAGCTTTAGCGGGTGGTTTGAGGCTTCGAGTGGAAAGATTAAGGTTTGAGGCCTAGGAGTTGTTGAGCTAGGATTTAGGGTGTAGAGTTTGGGAGTTTCAGGGTTTTTAGGCTCCAGGGCTTTAGGACTTGGGATTTAGGGTTTGAGGTTTGGACCTCAAAATTTGGCTTAGTATTCGGAATTTAGGGCGTTTTGGGTCCTGGGTCCAGGACATGTTTCCGAAGTACCGTTACCCCAAACGCACCCGCAAAGCAGTTCCCGGTGCAGGGGCTCCAAAAGTAATATACCCGGCAGCGCAGTGAAGGATGTTGAAGTAACATCACGGGCGTCAACTTGGGATACTGTACTCGAACCCGAGACGTCATTTTTTTTTCCGGTGGATCTGTCCTGCGTGGGAAGGGTTGGGACATCCAGGGTCCAGGTAATCACCATAGCCAGCTTTTGCTTAGATTCGGTCAGCGCGTAACCTGCCGGGCACGAGATGATCTCTCTAAGTTCCCCAAGTCGTATTCCCGTCTGCCCTTGAAGTAGATGCATGACTGGTTGTTTCTAGGATGTGTTGCGAGTTGTGGGGGTGAGGTTTATGGTTCTACTTGGCTACCCAACTAGGACTCGCAAAAGCGCCGGACCTTACATCCTAGAACCTTTCACCTTGGATTCGGAACCATAAATCCTAAAGGGGTTTTATCTAATTCAGGGAGTCCTAAACCCTCAATCCTAAGATCCTAGAGCCTAAACCCTAAAATCCTGGTACCCTAAACCCTAGATCCTCAACCCTAAGCCCTACGCCTTAAATCCTAAACCCTAAACCCTAAAACCCTTACACCCTAGATCCTCAACCCTAAGCCCGAAGCCTTGAATCCTATCTAAATTCTACACCCTAAACCCTAAACCCTAAACCCTAAACAGGTGTTATCCCTTTCAGTGGCTTCATGCGCCAATGCTTTTTCCAGCCAAAGTGATGGACTCCTTGCTTTGTCTGCGCTGCTCGGCCCTCTTCAGGATTGAGGGGTTTAGGGTTTAGGGGTTAGGGGTTTAGGGTTCAGAGGTTTAGGAAGTTTAGGGGTTAAGGGGCTTTGGGCGTAGGATTTAGGACTTAGGGCTGTAGGGTTTAGAATTTAGGGTTTAGGTTTGGGGGTTTAGGTTTTAGGGTTTAGGATTTAGCGATTTGATATTTAGGAGTCCTGGGCCTAGAGTTTGGGGTTTAGGGCTTTTTTTCGATTCCGGGGCTAAGGTCCTAGGATCCCAGTACAGGCTTATCGGTTAGAGGGCTTGCTTATCCTTGTAGGGGGGTCATAGAGAGTCTCAGAATTGAGGTCTCAGGAGCCCATTGAAAGATTATGTGGATCTGTAAGGGTTCAGGGTTTCGGGTTTAGGGTTTAGGGCTAAGAGCTTAGGGTTTAGGGTTTGGGGATCGTAGGGATATGTAGGAAGTACAAAAGGATTCTTGCAATATTTGGCGCACTCGGGTCAAGACCAGGAGACACATCAACTTAGGTGGGATTAGAGCTGCGGTTGCCGCTGAGGACCGGCTCGCCCGGGACCACCAAGATGTGCGCTGCGTCCATCTTCAAGACTCCCAGGTTTCCATTGCAGCGCTCAGCAAAGGGCGCAGCTCCTCTCCCGCCATAAATCGAGAGTTGCAGCGCAGTCCCCCCTTACCTGGGTTTTGCACTTCGGCCGGGGGGGGTACGGGATTTCTCCGTTCAAATCTCAACCCTTCTGACGACAGGACTCGGGGGGTCCCTCTGCGACCTCCGTCCCGTGAAGCAGCTCAGTGGTTGACTCGCTTTCTGGAAGGGGACTCCTCCTCTCTCGATTGATCTTACAGCCCGCCTAAACCCTAAGTAGGGTCGAATACTGTTGGGCCTTAATCCGGGCAGTTGTAGTTGCAGGGTGTCTTGCTCAAGACGATATCGTCAACTGTCGAAGGGTCTATACAGTCTACAGTAGAGCCACTCGGCATGGAGCGTAAGGCGGACATCTGATTCAACCCTTTTGTTTCTTGGATCCAACCGCTTATCACCACCCTTAAGCCCGTTCAGATCCACGATGTGTGGAAAGCTCAGGGGTTTGGTGTCGCCAATGGTGTTAGGCGCTACAGCGTTTGCGTTTGAGCTCCAAGCGAAAAGGTTGCCCATATTCTCGGACGAAGAACCTAGGGTTTAGGGCTTAGGGTTTAGGGTTTAGGGGTCCACAACTGCCCTACGGACCATCTTCGCGCATGTCACTTCCCAGGGACGTGGGCTCTCTGAGTTGCCTGTGACAAGCTTGAAGAACGGGAAAAACCATCTCAGCAGACACAAAGCTCCTGCTTACTTCCTGCATGGCTGCTCCAATGATATGGACAGTGTCCATGTGCGAGGTAGGCTAGAAGATAGCTTTGAAATTTCAAGTTATTGCCTGTAAGTAATACGAAGCTAATTCTTACAGAGGGCCCAGACCTACCCTAGTTCAGGGTATGTGTAGTAGCGCTTGAACCAAAAATCCCTTCATAACTTCCACGTTTAAGTTGTTGATGGAGGAATCCTAAAGCCTACGCCCCTAAACCCTAACCACACTTAGGTACCCCAAGTGGTAAAAGATTTTCTTCATTAAAAGTAAGAACCTGGGTCAGTCCTTCTGGCTGGTAATAGACTGCCTGTCTGGGTGAGCCTACTCAAGGGCTTCAGGATTGAGCATTTAGGGTTTAGGGTCTCCCTAGGGGGCTGGGGTTTATGTGGGTTATAGGTTTCATTTCAGGATTGGGGTCAATTTAGGGCTTTGGATTTAGGGTACAGGGTTTGTTTAGAGCTTGGGGCTTACTTAGGGTTCAGGGTTTATTTAGGGGTTTCTGCGTCGGAGGACAGGTTGCGCGCGTAGCATTGCTTGTTCTTGACAGACCTGCCCAACAATCAATTCACAGACGCCCACACTCCTAAGCTGTTAGTGACCCATTCAGCCCTCAAAATCCCAAACCACAAGCTCTTTAGACCTGGAGCGCTAAAAGCACGAAACTCCAAACCCCCCAAGACCTTAAATTCTCTGAACCAAAAAATCCTGAACCCTGTCAGGCCCCCTAAACCCTAAACTCTAAAACCTGTACCCTCTAAACCTGAAACCCTCTAAACCCTAAGTCCTCAAAACCCTAAATCCGCAAGTTAAAACCATCAAGATCCTAAGCCCTCAAAACTCTAAACCCTCAAAAAACATCCTGAATCCCAAACCTTTAGCCCCTAAACCCTACACCTTAAATCTTAAATCCTAAAAACCCCTGAACCCCAAACCCCAAGCGCTTAAACCCGACACCTGAAATCCTAGACCCTAAACACCCTGAACCCCAAACCCACGGTTCTTTTGCAGCTGAGGTTTTTCGCGCTGCCTGAGGTTGTGGGCTCAGCCTCCACGCAGTGGATGGGTCAGGGTGGGCACGTACAAGCCGTGGCTTAAGGTTTACATGGTTATAGAGGTCGGGTTTGGGGTCTAGTTTAGGGTTTGGGGGACCTAGGCTTTAGGGTTTGGGGTCGTTAGGGTTCAGAGTTGAATCATCGACTCAGATAACCTGCAGTTTTCCCATGAAATTGTTTGTTCAAGCAGGCCAAGCATTGAAATTCCAAACCCCAATCCCTAATCCCTAATCTAAACTGAACTACTCTGGGCAAGTTACACCAACCTAACCCCAAATGGGCTATAGTCTCAATTCCTAGCATCCCCCTGAATAACCCTTACAGTCAGGGTTTAGGGTTTAGGGTTTTGAAATTAGGGTAGTCCCCTATATAATCAATCCCCTATATAGCCCCCCTTAAGGAGTTCAGACTATTGCCCAAATGGTGGCTGACATAGAAACTAGTACCAGATTGCTTCATGAATTCACTTCAGGCTCAGAAAGATCCCGAAGCTTCCTGCCTTGCCTCATTCATCTTAATGGGAGGCGAAACCCTAGATGCCAAGACCCTCCTCCTACCCTCTATTAGGGCCTAGGTACCCACTATTAGGGACCATATATCCAGAATTAAGGGTACAAGGAGGGTCCTGATGCTCAACCCTGCATAAACCCTGAACATGGTTTAGGGCTACACAAAATCTTGTAGGCGATGAGGACCAAAAAGAATACTCACCTACGTAGGCATTGACATGAGTTAGGACTCAAGGTTGGGGTGTAGGCTTCAGGGTTTAGGGGATTAGGACGTAGGGTTTTGAGAGGAGCGGAAGCAGCCCTCAGACCCGCAACGTGTTAGGGGGGCCTTGGACTACAGAGAGCCCTGATTAAACTCCATAAGCCCAAGAAAACGGTTTTGGGGGAGCACACTAATCAGGATCCATGATTGTAGTTCTGAGTCCTGGGGCTTGGCGTTTAGGGGCCAAACCCCCAATGCTGAACAGCACAAGCCCTAGGCCGCAAACCTCAAACTCGAAGCCCAACAGCCTCAAACCCTAAACTCAAAGCCCAGCAGCTCTAAACCCAAAACTAAAAGCCTAACAGTCCTCAAACTCAAAAGCCCTCGACCCTAACCTGAAAACTATGAAGCCCACAGGCCTGAGCCCTAAATGCAGAGCCCAAGAGCCCTAAACCCTAAAATCAAAGCCCTAAACCCGTAAGCTCGAAACTACCCGCCGGAGCCTGAACGAACTGACTCAGGTGGGTCGTTCTTCGGCTGGTCGGCTTCCTGCCATCGATCTGTGCCCTGGGCAGATGACAATTCCGTAAGTGTTTAGGGGTGGCTTCAGGTTTTGGCGGTTAAGGTTTTAGGGTGTAGGCGGTTTAGGTTTTTGGGCTCAGGGTTTAGGCTTTAGGGTTTAGGGTTTGGGGTTTAGCGTTTAGAGACCCGTAATGACCGGGCGAGATTCTATGGTTTGTTCTTAACATTAGTTTCAAAAAATATTTTTCAGAACTACGCAGCAACATCTGCAAATTGTTACCAATATCCCGCACGCGAAGAAAAATTACCAACAAACCGGCAAACGTTCTGCAGTTGGCGTGGGAGTTTGTGCATGAGGGATATCTGAAACTTCTGTGGCCTTTCTGACAGGCGCCCTCCAACATTTTATACCGTAAGCCCTAAGCCAATTGTGGGTATTTTGGGAAGACCGTTCTTGAGAAGTGCTCTTGATCCGGAAACGATATTCAGAATTGGTGCAGCGTTCATTCGTTTGTCTATGAGCATCTCGCAAAAAGTCCCACAACAATGTTTCCTGCGACTTCATACTTTGCCTGAAGCAGCAGAAAGTTCTATGACGCTTTTTTTTGAAGCGACAGTAGTCTCCAGAGGCCCCAAACTCAGGCCCCAAACCCTGAACCCTAAAACCCGAAACCCTTTGCGATTCCAGGTTAGCTTGGGGCATACCTATAACCCCAGTTACCTACAGTTTTTTTTGAGTAATTACGCATTAATTAGTAGGTACTTGTTCTGGATCGCGGTCATGCAGATGTGCTTACAGGCGAAACTCTGGAGAAGACTATGTACGTCTCGCCGCCTAGGAAATCAACTTCGCTCAACATGTGTCAGCTGTGCTCGGTGTTGTTGTTGTGATTGTTCTTGCTTAATTAAGCTGTACGGTAACGTCGTGTTGTGGCTGCAATTTGCATGGGAGCAACGCGTTTGCCTCAACGGCAAAGACCTGCGTGTATGGTCAGCCGTACGTGGCGAGTTGCAGCGAATCTTCTGGGCTGCATGGGACTTTGTGCAGCAATCAGATACAAGCGCAACAAAAGATCACCCAGCGCGTGTCAATGCGCTAGAACTAGCTCCAGCGCTGTGCGAAACATGCGTGAATAAGCCGGTGATGGAGATCATTATGGACTCTGAGGAGTCTTTGGCGCTCAGACGTGTTGCAGCTATCATGACAACCAAGTACAGCGAGATTGCTCTGCCACTCAAAACACTCATTGCGTCGTTCATGCACCTTAATTACGCCCAATTATCCACAAATAGCCTTAATGAAGGGGGGAACCTAGGGAGTGTAGAGAGGAGGGTGTTAGGGTCCTACACTTGATTGAAGAAATCTTGTGCCACCTCAGCTACCCAACTCTTGGTATGACACTTAAGGCTTTTCACATCACTAGCAGCTGGCGTGAAGAAATGGTATGGGAGCCTACAAGTTGAATCGCTAGTTTCCTGACGCCCCCCTGCTGCTTCTCAGGGCCTAAACCCTAAACTAAATCCCAAACCTGCGTGGATCGTAGGTTATAGAAGTGGACTGCGAAACGGCCATATACTTCCAGAAATGCTGGACCCTGCATAGTCTTAAGCACTCTTGCATAGGCTGCTGTAATTCCTCTATCATAAGGTTTATGGTTACCGCTTTGGGTTTAGGGCTTAGAGTTTAGCATTTAGGGTCACGGATTCTGGGTTTAGGATTCAGGTCTAGGACTCAGGACTCAGGTGTAGGATTTAGGGCTTTCTGGGCTTAGGATCCAAAGCTTAAGCGCGACCTCCAGGGCTTCACCTCGTAAGCCATACCTCCCAAGTCCAAATCCCCGACTTGCCCTAGGGCTCCCAGTTATCTAAATGGTAGGTTACTGGGCTTTGGAACTATAGGGTATATAACCCTAAAACCTAGACCCTAAACCCCAGGGAGCCCAGTTCTCATTATTGAGGTAACTGCAGCCCTAGACTTGTAGATCCTGAGTTGTACCTTGGCCCTCCGTCGTTCCTTGCTTGTGGTTCCTTTTTGAATCTGGTATGCTTTTGGGTTATGATCCCTTTCAAAACCCTAAGCGAGCCCTATAATAGTCCCCTATATAACCCCATACATAGCCCCCTTGGAGGAGTTTAGACGATTGTTCGGACACTCCCCCGCAAGCCTCACGGATAGGCGAGTTTACCATTTAGGAAGTCCAGAGCTGTAGATCCTGAACCCTAAGCCCTAGACCGGGTAAGTAAACTCTTAACCCAAAAGCCTCAATCCTAAACCCTAAACGCTTCATCCTAAACGCTAGATCCCAAGCCCTAGTAATAGAAAGAATAGTAGTATCAGAATAGTAGTAGTAATGGAAGTAATAATTAGAAATAGTGATAGTCAGAATAGTGCTGCTAAAAAGGAGAAATAGCTAGCTGAGCCGCAATCCCAGCAGACAGCCGAGGCTGGGTGGCGGCGCTACGCGCGGGAGCTGGGAGCAGTGCACAATCGAAACATTCACAGCCCCTTTGCCGGTTTAGGGTTAAGGATTTTCGGATTCTGGATTGAGGGTGTAGGGTTTAGGGTTTAGAGTTTAGGGTGCCAAGACTTCACCTAGACCATGTGGGGTGTTCCTAAAGTAGGGGTCCCCATCATGCAGGATTTTGTCCATCAATGTAGTATCCTATCCTGATAGGAAACCTGGAAGTACGTTTTCCCAAAATATCGATAATCCTTCTTAGGAGTTCTCTAATTTTGGAAGCCATAGACCCTGAATTCTAAATAGTAGCTTCGATTTTCCTTTCTCCCAAAATCCCCACTAATTTTGGGAAACTCTCCTTGAGTCTGTTTGGTGTGCAGGATAGAAGTATTTCTGCTGGCTGCGCGGGTTGCTACTTGGTATTTTGGGATTTAGGATTTGTCACTTAGGGTTTAGTGGCTTCAGGTTTAGGGTTTAGGGGTTCAGGGGTTTAGGGTGCAGGGCTTGTAGAAGGTCACGCAAGTCTAAGACTCCAAGACTTCCGTCTAGTAGCAGACAGTGCCCCTAAACATTACACCCTAAGCTTGAAACTCGAAACCCCAAACGTGCAACCTTAAGCCTGGAGAACATCTGCCGGCCCATGAGCACTAACAAAACCTTACATGAACATTTCCGTCCTTGTCAAGGCTCCATGTTCAATTCCACAGAGCAGCATCCTCAACCTAAAAACCGCAGAGATGTGATGATTGGGCACAGAATTGTGGTTCGAGGACCTTCCCTTGTCTTGCGACTGCTGCATGGCAGTTGGCCCCTTTCCGTCTGAAATGCCCCAAAATGAGGCCCGAGTCTTGAACCCTAAACCCAGAGTTTAGGTTCTCAACATGATGTGGCATGCCTTAAACCTTTCCTTACCGAGCTGTATCCTGTAATTAGCCCCTTATCAGAATATATGTCCCCAGTGTTCATATACACTTGCCTAGCTTCTACGCCCTGAATATCCATATCATTTCAGTTTCCATTTGATTTTCCAATTTGTTCATCTGATTCTCCACTATTCTATCCCCAGACCCTCTATATCCCTCTATACTGGATCAATGTTAGGGATCCTTTTTTCCTTCCAGGGTAATGTGGGCTAAGTAAATCCTAAACCCTTTATATCCTCATAGAACTGTTAAGGGTCTCTCCAGATGATGCTTTGCGCGGTAAGGACCCTCACAAGGCCCTCTCCACGCTGGTCCGGTGCATTTCGCAGCTGCGACCTGGCTGGTGCGGGCTTAAGGTTTAGGGATATAGGGGTTTCAGGTTTAGAGATATAGGCGTTTAGAGTTTAGGGATATAGGGGTTTGGCTTTTAGGGTTTGCGGATCTAGGGGTTTAGGGATATGGGGGAAGTGCAGGGTTCAGGGATTTGCTGTTGATGTGTTGTTGATCTTGCGTGGCCTTGGTGTACTACAGTACCATAATTAATTCCCAAGGTATAAGCTACTCATAATCAGGCAGGATTTTTAGTATGCACCGAAGGGTTTAGGGTTACGCCATCCATTTCCCTTCCCTTCGTTTAGCAATTCGTCGGGCGCGCCATGACATACACTCCCCATATGCCCAAGGATCTTTGTCATAGGCACCTGCTGAAGAGATCATTGCATCAGTCCAGGACACGGGACGTGTTTAGGGTTTAGGATGGTTAAGGGTTAAACGTTTAGGGTTCAGGGTTTTTGGTCAAGGGTTTTGGGTTAAGGGTTTACATGCATTCATAGGCTGAGAATCCGGAAGCCCGCCCCGTGCTTCTCAGGCTCAATGCTACCGGCGGGCGACAGGAGGCTGGTTTTGCTATCCTTGTCCATAGGCGCTTAAGAGTGGGGTTCTTATCGGGGAAGCGGATGTGTGGTTCTGTATACTTCTGTCATTGTCGAATTTGTAAGGTTTGATGAACTTCCTACTAAAGTACGTAATTTTTCCAGAGTTTAAGACCCAAAGTGGGGAAGAGTTACAGCTGTGGATTCCGGGCATTACTTTATCACCGTTGTTTGAACTACAACAAACCTCCTCTTTTTAAGTTCTGCCCAGAAGCCCCGAACCCGAAATCGGTAACCCTTGACCTGAAGCCCTAAAGCCTCAACTCTAAACCTTTTAATCCGTAAACCTTTAACCCAAAACTGTAGACTTTTAACCCTTAAGCCCTAATCTCCAGACCTTAAGTCCTGAGATGCCTTGAGTTGCCTGGTGTGGTCCTGATGCGCTTTAGGGTTTACGGTTTAGGGTTCAGGGTTTAGGGTAGGAGAGGGCACAGCAGAGTTATGAAGCTTCCCACTTGGTTTAGGGTTTTGGGTGGAGATGATGGAAAAGAAATGGAAGCTGCAAATTTGGGCTTCAGGGCTTCCCAAAATCGGGAGTACCTTTTTGGGGGGTCCCTAGAATGAGGATGATAGTACATTTTGGTCCGTATCGGGGTGCTCTTATTTACCCTACTTGAAGAAGGTTTATAGGGCTTGGTAGTTACTTATACCTGGCATATACCCCACTTACAATCCCTCCACGTGGCCTTCTAGGGCTTACCCCCGTTATAAGGAGGGTTACATCCCATGTTATAAGTAGTTACTAAATCCCATGGACCTGGAAGTACCATGTCATGGGTCACGCACGAAGCTTCTAAAGCCATGCAGACATCATGAAGAAGGCATATTATGAAGCTCTCACCAGATCTTACCCCAAATGGTTGCTCGTTTCGGGTTTAGGGCTTAGGGTTCAGGGCTTAGGATTCAGGGTTTAGGATTCAGGGTTTACAGAAAATGGACCCACGTCGGCTTAATTTCAAGAAAAAGAGAAGTTATTGACCTGGTTCATGGTCAAAGCACCTACTCGACGCAGTAGCTCCCGACTCCTAAGGGGAACCTGTAGACTCCTTAGGTTTAATTTTACATTTAATTATAGTATAACCCTAAAGGCTCATTAAAATTGCTATTGTTGCTATAGGTCTAAGGAGGCTACAGGTATAAGTATCCAAATGTTGATGAATGGTGGTGGCGGGCAAGGTTTTGGGGAAAGAATCTGACCACTGGGACCATTGAGGTTTTGGGCTGCCGAAGTACAACCTTTGACAACGTAAAGACTGTTCGGGCAATGCCTTGCGGCTGATG
Organism: Symbiodinium pilosum; assembly: GCA_905231905.1. NCBI lineage: Eukaryota > Dinophyceae > Suessiales > Symbiodiniaceae > Symbiodinium > Symbiodinium pilosum. The sequence goes on from CAJNIZ010037302.1 coordinate 66,733, forward strand.
TTGTCCTGACATAGTTTGCTAGGGGACCACAAAGCCATGCAAGGGGCGAGTTTTTTTTGCTTGGAAGTTGCTGACCCACAGGGTCTTTCTTATACTTGTGGACGTTCTGAGAAGCTGAAAACTTAACCCAAAGTCTTGACCCGCCCTCATGCGAATTGAACCCTACACCCTGAACCCTAAACCCCACACCCTAAACCCTACACCCTATAACCCCTAAACCCTACACCCTAAACCCTACACCCTAAACCCTACACCCTAAACCCTAAACCCTACAGCCTAAACCC
>CAJNIZ010037313.1:0-12428 GCA_905231905.1 Symbiodinium pilosum
GCGCAACAAAGGTACACAGCTCGGAAAGCCCAGGACGAAATGGGTTTGGGGTTTAGTGTTTCGGGCTTAGGGTTTCGGGTTTAGGGTTTAGGGTTTAGGGTTTAGGGTTTAGTGGTTAAGGTTTAGGGTAGACCCCGGTAATGGCGAATGAAGTAGCAAGGCAAGTGGAAAAGGAGATGGAAACTGGAGTTCATATAGGGCCTATATAACTTACCTCTGGTCAGCCGGGAATGAAGGAAATGGAAGAAAATGGAAACTACTACATTATTGTGTGTTAATGATCCATTCCTTCACAACCCAGACCCATGCTTAATAAACCCCCTCCCCATAATCCAGATTATAATAGGGATTCTAATATTCAGGTCCTTAAAAGGAGGGGGTTTATTAATCATGGGTCTACATTATTCTTGCTCACCAGAGAAAAGCTCTTGACGATATGACGCCCCAATGCATATCACGCGGTTTGAGACCTAGGGATGATTTTCACTGCTGCTGTCGCGACTGTTGCTACTACTGTTCGTGTTATTAGCAATGTTACTGCTATTGTTATTATTACTGTTATTGTTACTATGACTGTTACTGTTGCTATTACTGTTATTGGCACTATTACTGTTATTGTTACTGTTATCGTAATTGTTATTGGCATTGGTATTGTTATTGTTTGGATGAAGGCCCCTGTATATTATAGCATATTATAGCACACAGTGTGTAGGGCGCCTAAACAACAGACCCTGAGTTCGGGGAACCCCCTCTCCATAATTTGTCGATGAAACTCAGCTTTCCGGCCCTTTCACAAAGATCATAAGTTGGGTACTGCCCCCACCCAGTAACAGTTGGATAATAATGATAATATGGCTGTATATAGCCCATACTAGGAGCCCTAATATAGACTGTTACTGAGTGGGGGCAGTACCCAAACCATAAGCTTGTACCCTCAAGATTTGCAACTTTCGGATACCTAAAACGCGCGTGACCGACTACCATATGACGCTTATAGGCTCCTTGATAGAGTGGCTCCGGTTTACCCAATTCTCGCTGACCCTAAACCCTAAGCCTTGGGTACTGCCCCCGCCCAGTAACGGTCTATATTAGGGGTCCTCTTAAGGGCTATATATAACCATATTATACTTATTATCCAACTGTTACTGAGGGGAGGCAGTACCCAACCTAAGCCCTTCTTGGAAACCCCTATTTCGTTACCCAACAAATCTTCCATTTGATTCTCCATTATCTCACCCTGACCGCTGACAATCCATTCCTTTTGTTACGATTTGTTAACCTGATTGTTATGCGGTTTAGGGTTTAGGATTTAATTTAGGGTTTCTCAAGGGTTGAGGGTTATTGGGACTTGATGTCGAAATATGTATCAGTATTGCTATCATAAACTGATACGAGTTGATATCTTATTGTTGTCGTCGCTGGCATTACTCTTGCTAGTACTGTTATTGTTATGACTCTTCTTATTGATGCTATTCCAACCATTACTGTTAATGATCATTGCTCTTGCTCTTGTTATTACACCCGAAACCCCAATCCAGAATCCCAAAACCACAAGCCCTAACCCTCAACCTCTCCATATTGCCAGGAAGTCGGGGCCGCAGCGTCGGCATCAACATCACCTTCGCGTCCTGCGGGCATGTATATTCTAGCCCCTAAAACTCCTGCAACGTGTTAGGGCTTAGGGCTTGAGACTAAACATTCAATAGCGGCCGAAGAATCTCTCTTGTCTTACTGATTTTGATAGCCCCGATTCGCTATGATGGCCTTTTAATATACAAACCCCTTTATGTTTCGCGGGAAGGCCCTCCACCCTAATCAAGATCGCACGTCAAGCCCAAAGCCGTCGGCCTCAACACGAAGCCGGGTGCCCTAGAAAGAAAACATACGGTTAACGGGGTGCCTGAGCAGGTAGGCCCTCCCAGGAAGCCCAAATAGGTCACTGTCTTTAGAGAATGACCTGAATGGATTTTATGTTAGTTTGGGCCAAAAGAGCTACTGTGCCTCTAGCAAGTGACTTTAGTGGACTTCCTGTTGGTTTGGGGAGGTTTAGGGTTTAGGGTTGTCAAAACTCTATCTGGTGGTTTCGCTAAATAAGGGACCCCAATATAGATCCCAATATACTATAGTCCTTATTATGGGACCCCTAAAATGGTACCCCTAATTTTGGGAGACCCCCATCTACTGCCAATTTTGGCAGCGACTCCGTTGATCGTAGTCGGCTCTCTTTTTCGAGCTAGCAGCCACCCAACAATGATGCAGATGACAACCTCTCTCTGGGTGGTTGTCAAAATTATGGTCCCTTTTTGGATCCCTATTATAATGCGGCACCTAATATTTAGGGTACCCAAGAAGGGATCAAAATTTTGACAACCACTCCTCCGGACACAGCCCATGGTGAACATTCCACCTCTGTGCCGTTCTTCAGGGTCTAGTAGGGCTTAGGGTTTGGTTCATAGGATTTACCTCTTTCTTTGAAACTCGGAAAAGTTCCATCCTACTGTGATTGGATAACGTTACGCTATCACATCACTGAGTCTATCGTAAGAAAAAGTGGCATCTTGTCTTGCAGCCTTCATTTCAAAAAATATTGAACCCTAGGCGCTGGCTGTATGAGCTGTTATAATCTGAACTCCTACTATCCCCTTTTGTAACCCCTATAATACTACCCTATACAGTCCCCCACATAATGACCTGTAAGGAGTTTAGACTATAGCTCATAGCTCATATATGCTCATGCCCTCCCCCAACCAACATAGGGGCCGTTAAAGAACGACAACTAAGCACAGGTAATGAAGCCTCAAAATCATTCCAACAGAACCTTTAAGTGACACCCATAATCTCCTCGTGGTGCCTGTGTCCCTAGGGTCGCGAATGGTACCCCTCTTTGGGAAACTGTACTTCTTTTTTGTTTTCGGTGGTCCTTCTTCTTGGCAGGGGGGGCTACCCTAAACTAAACCCTGTAGGTGTTCAGGGTCCGGGGTTTGGGGTGGAACTGGTGGTACCAATAACCCAAACCCTTTCAAGTTACACACAAAATTTGTATTCGTTGGTATTACAGGGATCCACTCTCCCACTCTCCTTTAAGCACCACTAAGTAATGGGTACCACAAGGGACTATTGTTGGACCCTAAAGGGATCATAAAATGTGACGTACCAACACTCTCTTGTTAGTTGTGATATCCACCATGGGATTCTTCGGCTCTTGCTGTTGACGGGTGAACAGCAACTTGCCGAAGGCCAAATCCTTGCACTACCCGCATTGTTGGTAACTTGGGCCCTGCCCCCACCCAGTAACAGTCTATAGTAGGGGTCATATTAAGGGCTATGTAGAATGATAGTATGATTATTATGCAACTCTTACTGGATGGAGGCCGTACCCAATTGGCAACTCTAAATCCCTACCTAGCCCCTCGAAACTATACTCGGATTAGGGAATGCTTTTCAAAACCACGGGTACTTTTCGGGCTCAGATTCTTTCGGGAATACGCAAAGGGACCTGAATGCTGAGAGCACGCCTGCATTTAGGGTTTAGGGCTTAGAGGGATGTACCTGCGTTATCCGCGCAAAAAAACTCTAAACCCCAATTATAAAAGCCTAGATACTTGCAATATGAGCTATAGTCTAAACTCCTAGTATCCCCCTTTGTGACCCCTATAGTAGTCTCCTATATATTTCCCCCATATAATCTTTCAAGGACTTTAGACAAGAGTACATATCATGTTGCGGTGTTAAGGCACCCTATACTAGAATAATCCATGAAATCTAGGACCATCACAGTGGTAATTTCCCAGGAACCTAGGAGGCTCCAATAAATGGAACCCCCAAAAACTGACCCCCATTACTCCAGGAGAACCCTAAACCCTAAACCTTGGGTACTGCCCCCCCTCAGTAACAGCTGGATAATACATATGAGAAGGTTATATATAGCCCTTAATAGGACCCCTAATATGGACTGTTACTGCGTGGGGGCAGTACCCAACCTAAAACCAGGGGATGTTGGGGAGATCCCGGTTCTTTTTGATCCTTCAGGGTGTCTGGATGGTCAGACTTCTATATTGAACGCCAGGCAGCAGGGCTCCATAGAGTTTCGGGCTTAGGGTTTTTAAGGGTTAGAGTTTGGGGTTTGGGGTTTGGGATTTATGGCTTAGGGTTCCCTAGACCCTAAACCCCTAAACCCCTAAACCCTAAGGGTTTAGAGCCTGTAACAGGCAGACCCATACCAGGGGCCATTGTCACAACTCATGGCCAGTCTGTACATTCTAAGGACTTTAGGAGGGACCCCTAATAGGGACCCTTGTAGCTTATGGGGGTTAATATGGGGACTACTCAGGGATATAGGGGTCATATAATGACGAAATAAGGGTTATATATGGTAATGGGATTAAGCCTAAACCCTAAACCCTAAACCCTAAAGGGTCCCCATTAGGAGTCCCTCCTAAAGTCCCTAGATACATGCCTTGAGAGAGGAGCACGCCTCCTTCGGGCTTACGACAGCAGGGTTTAGTGGTTTTGGGCTTTGGGGGTTAGGGTTTAGGGTTTAAAGGGTTTGGGGTTTAGGGTTTAGGGTTTAGGGTTTGGGGTTTAGGGTTTAGGGAACAGGGTTTAGGGTTTGGGGTTTGAGGTTTAGGGTTTAGGGGTCTTCCCCTTCTTCTATCTACTTTCAACACGGAGCCTTAAACTCTAAATACCTGCCCTTCAACCCCCCCCAGCAAAAAGAATAGCATGCAACCCGGAGAGGAACGCCATAAACACAAGTGTCCTCTTAAAGGATGGCTGCAGTATGTGGGTTAGCTCTACTTCCAACCCTATACGAGCCATAGCCTAAACTCTTAGTATCCCCGTTCATAGCCCCTATGATACTCCACTATAGACTCCTCTATATAAGCCCGCTTTACGGAGTACGCACGGTAATCTTTGTGGGATGCTGTGCAGTTTCCACGTTAGTTTGGGAAACTCACAAGCAAAAGCCCGGTGCTCCAAACCCTAAACTGCCTCAAACAGTAAACCTTCGGCCTTAGGCTTCACAGCCCTAAACTCTCTTGGGTTTTGGGTTTGGGGTTTAGGAATTAGGGTTTAGTGTATGGGATACATTGGGATATGGCCTCCATAGTGGAGAATCAACTGGAGAAGAAAATGAAAATGAAATGGAAACTTGGATTAGGATAGTTGTGCCGGTGCGGGCAGGGGCGAGATGGGTAGGATGATGAACTTCAGGGCTAATCCTGCTTCGTGTTGTGGGCAAGCCCGGATCATCAAGACATGCTCCCATGGACGCTCTTCAGGCAAATTGGACTGCAGCAGCCAGCTCGGGGTGAAGGATACCATAAGGACCGCAGACGGGAGTACAAATGTTTAGGGTTTAGGGTTGAAGGACTCTTGGATCATGAGGTGCATATAAAGAATTCAAAAAGACTATTTGGTCAAAGCCTTTAGGTTTAGGACGTCAATGCAAAAAACATGAGGTTCAGCGTTCAGCGTGTTAGGGGGAAGAATTAGGCTTAGGGCGTATGATTTGGGGTGGCAAAAGCATAACAGGTGCACGGAGAAATCCCTTCCCCCAATCAACAGCCGGACGAAGCCTATTCAAGAGCTTACTAGGTTGAATATGTAGAATAATCGGCGGGGTGTGGGGGGGAGGGGCGGGGCCGGCGCTGAATCGTAGGACAAATACAGATGCTAGATCTCCAAAGCCTAACTCGCTGTATGGACGTCTGTCCAAAAATCCTGGTTTTCTCAGGCTAACATAGGTTTCAGGAGCAGGGGTAGGAAGAAGTTGCGTAAAGCATGCAGGGACTGTCATTCCCCATTCAATTCGCATGAGGCTACAGTCACGAGAAGAGGAAATGCTGTTCTGACTCATGAGAAGGATCCAGGTCTGTCTTGCGAGTTTGTCATCTCAAGGAAACAGACGTGGGCTACAACCCTCATGTAGGCTGCTAATTTTCTTAAACAATGAACTTTGGTGTGTAAACTACCATATCATGCACCAGTTTAGTATAAGATGGGTTTAAAAAACCTAACCCCTAAACCCTGAACCCATAATATCTTAAACCCTAAACCCTAAACCCTAAGCCCAGATTCATCCTTCTCCCTAGGCACTGGCATTGTAGACATTGCAGCCCAAGCATTTCACTGTGGAGTCATCCCATAGGGTGCCCATTACCTCAGAGTAGAAAGGGTCCCTGATACTGTTTCTTTAGGGTTTAGGGTTTAGGGTTTAAGGTCTGGTTTAGGGTTTAGATTGAGGGGGCAGAGAAGGGAAATCGTGATACTTTCTATGAGTTACTTAGCGAGCTTTCTTTTGTAACTCAAGGGCTTGGACCCTCGGGGCTTAATCCCTAAACCGTGGAATATAACTCTTACAGCGTAGGGTGTAGGCTTCTTATCTATTATAAGTTATAGGTATAGGGTTCAGGATCAGCCTGTAGGTTATAGGTTGGGCCATTCCCCCTCACAGTAAGAAGGCTCTTAAAACTGCTATGTTCCTGTAAGGGGAATGAAACAAAATAGAAAGACTGTTTGGGGTTTTCGGTCACCTCACCAGAATATACACTCCGTCAGGTACAGAGTGGTCAAATGTTACCAAATTTCTCATAAACACTAGACAGCCCAGTTTGAACACCATCACACTCCATCCGAGACGTCAACAGATCCTCGCACGATTAGTCACTTCCCGGAGTTCGAGCACGCCAAACCCCCGCATGCTGCCGCCACTCACGAACCGTCACTATGTATATTTGCAATTTTAAACCCTAAACCCTAAACCTATTTCTAGTTGGCCACCTTGAGATGGTTGCTAGGTAGATCAGTACCAACCTCAAAAAGCCCTCGAAACCCAACCTTGCACTCCTGCCATCCTGACCCCTGGGTTCAGGGTTTCGGGCTTAGGGCTTCCCAAACCCTAGGAAAACCGAGAAAATCGAATTTCAAGGTTCTATTGGGGTTTTCTTGGGATAGTGGAGAATTGGATGGAAACTACTAAATGATATACGGCTTATATAATAAGTTACATTACACCCCCGAACTCCTACATCCCCTAACACCCTGAATCCCTAAACCTTAAACCCTAAATCCCTAAACCCTAAACCCCTAAACCCTAAATCCTAAACCCAAAAACGGAGTCAACCCTAAACCGCCCAGCCACCGATCCGGTATCACAGGAGTCAAGTGCCCCCTGCGCAGGCAAGGGCTAAGGTGAAGCTCTTCTCGTGGTTTTCGTGCTTAGGGTTTAGGGTTTAGGGTTTAGGGTTTAGGGTGTTGGGTCTAGGGTTTAGGGTTTAGGGGTTTAGGGGTTTGAGGGTTTAGGGTTTAGGGTTTCGGGTCTAGGGTTTAGGGTTTAGGGGTCCAGGGTTTGAGGGTTTAGGGTTTAGGACTTGTAGGGCTTAAAGTTGCCATGAGCTCCCCATTCCGGAGCTGCACAGAATGGAAAATGAAGATTGACGTATAAGGGGCCGCGCTTCCATGTTTCAGGGGTTATCTTAAGGGCTTGAGATTTTGGGTCGAAAGTTGAGGTCTAGGGCTTAGAGAAGGTAAGGGTAGGATGACACAAAAGCTGGATTGAAATGCTGCTAAAACCCTGCAGGCCCCTCATTTTTGTGTAAGACGAGGGCATCGCACCGAGTAGTTAGCTCTAGGAGGTCGTGCGGGGACTTAGCGGTTTCCGTTACAAAGGGGCCCCAACATAGATCCCAATATGCCATAAACCTTACAAGAGGCCTAAACCTTAACCCTCGGCACACAAAAACAAAATAAAACAAATCACTGTGACTTCGGAAACCCCCATGGAGGACTTGAAATTTCTGGCCCGGCATCCATGGTGTTTATGGAAGTTTCGGGTTTAGGGGAGTTCCCGCTTTCGAACTAGAAGCTCCTAGGATTACTATTTGTATTGCGATGCCGGGCCATATGAAAACCCTAAACCCCAAACCCCAAACCTTCCTTTCCAAGCACCCCCCCTCCCCACAGGCCGACGTGAGTTCGAACTCTCCGGTGGTGCCGCAGGTAGAGCTCGTCAGGCTCTTCCTAAGAGCATGAATTTGTAAGTAGCTCGCTAGCAAAGAGTTCCACAAACTGGGTTGCTGTTGAGGAACTTAGTTATAGTACCATAATATGGGTATAGCAATTTCTAAGTTCCTTAACAGCAACCCAACTCCCCAAAACATGCCTTAGCGGCCACGGAAAGGTAATTTCCCTAAAGAAGGGTACCCCAATATAGACCCCAAATTATCATAACCCTTAGTATTGGGACCCCTAATTTTGGGAAACTACCGAATGTTTAATAGCATCGGGTTTTCATCGTGAGCTGTAGCCCGGCAACCTTCCAAAGGCATCCCAGAAGTGCTAGGCCGAGCATCTTACAATCCCTATGCGCGGGGTCTCAAAACGCGGTTTAGGGTTCAGGGTTTAGGGTTTAGGGTTTAGGGTCCAGGGTTTAGGGTTTAGGGTTTAGGGTTTTGGGTTTAGGGTTTCGGGTTTCGGGTCTGGGTTTAGGGTTTAGGGTTTAAGGTTCCGGGTCTGGGTTTAGGGTTTAGGGTTTAGGGTCTGGGTTTAGGGTTTAGGGTTTAGGGTCGGCTAGGGGCCTGCAAAAATTGAATGTTTGTGGCTTTGGAGGGATTACACATGAGTAGTGTTTTTTGGTGGTTAGTATCCCCCTTAATAATGGAGAATCAAATGGAAAAGAAAATGGAAAATGAAATGGAAACTAGGATTATATAGGGGATTATAGGGGTTATAGCGGTTAAACCCAGTAAGATTCTATTCCTTATAAAAAAAAAATACTATACCCAAACGGTGGATATAATCTTACTCTATATTGGGTACCATAGTAGCCCCAAATAAAATACTACTCATATGGATCAAGGGTAAAGGTAATTTGGCAAGCATGTTCAACCCTACCCCTGGGAAGCGGGTACCCTTGATCACAGGAATATCTTGAGAAAGCCCCACATGCTCCATGCACAACCCCTCGACTTAAACCCTAAATCCTAAACCCTAAGTCCTAAACCCCAAACCGTAAACCCCCAAATCACCTTGACCAATTCTATATAGCCCCAGGCAGATCCCGACCGTCCCCCAGCAAAACATGATAATGTAGGAACCGGCCTAAAACATCAGAATATAGGTGGCATAATCTAGAATTCTATAGAGATACTGGAAAAGAAAATGGAAGCTACTATTTAGGGTTTAGGGTTTGTGGTATGGGGCTTGGGGTTTAGGATTTGCGCCTCGAGGTACAGAAAATAATAAGAAGAAACAAGGAACCTTCTACATAAGCGGTTGTACAATGCTCTTGGGCACCCTCGGTGTAGTAGCGGCCGTATTACACAGGGGACCCAAAGAAGACTTTAAGAGATGGACTACCACATGATACCCTAAATCCTGAATCCGAAACGCTAAACCCATACTTATTGGGGTACATGCCTACCAGGCATCTGATCCAGTGTGCCAATTCCACACTCCAGCTGCTTCACGGTACTCCAGGTTCCACCTTGGTGTGGTTTTTGCTGGGGTCATGCGTGCTCTGTGCTTGCGCGCTTTAACGCCTGCTCTTTTTCTGTCCGCAGCTTCCGGGCTAGCTCCACATACTTGGAGTGTTTCAGGGTTTGGGTTTAGGGTTAAGAGTTTCAAATTTCCGGTTTAGCACTCAGGGGGTTCGGGTCTAGAGCTTGAGGTTTGGGGTCTACCTCCAGAAGGTTAGTTCAACTGAAACCCTTTCATTTTGCAAAATTTTCTCTAGGAACCCTCATAGCGCCACCATAATCCCCATGTATTCGTGCGGTCTCCAAGGGGCATCACCCCTGTTTTAAAAAACACTTCCTGGTGCTTGCTAATGCGCGCTTTTTTGGTGGCCCGGGGGGGTACCTGCTTAAACCAAGTTTGGACGCGACCAGGACACATGAAGGGTTTCACTTGGCCTCTTCCAAATTTTGAATTCTGGATTCTTGTTGAAATACAGTGTAAAAAGACCTTTTCGTATTGATATTGGGCCCAAGTATCCATAAAAATGTAAAATGATGCTCTACAAGAGCCCAGAATTTGTGGCATCTGCCAGCCTCTAAATCGAGAAAACGAACAAGCAACCTGTTGTGGATCAGTACTACGGTCCAATCACTGCCACAAGATGTTACAATCGTAAAATCAAGCCGCGATGGCATGCTTGGAGATTCATGGGACTTCGTGACCTCCCCCTAACTTTGGCATGCTTGGAGATTCATGGGACTTCGTGACCTCCCCCTGACTTTAAGTACAGAAAAACCCCCACCTGCCCCCTGATGTGTTAAATATTCCCATTGTGGTATATACTGTAATATATTGGGAACATTTAAACCTTAGGGTGTGGATGGTTTTTAATATTAAGAGGAGGGGCTTCCCGTAAACCTAAAACCTAAACCGAAAAGCGGTTAAGGGTATAGGGTTTAGGGTTTAGGGTCAAGCCCTGCTTGTGACTGGAGAGACTCCCAGGCCCAGCATGCCATTATATGACCAGTGCACATACCAAACAACATGAAGGAACCATGAGCCGGAACTAGCTCTTAGGGTTTAGGGCATAGAGCAATATATAAGTGTATATGGGTGTATAATTATAGGTTATAGGGCATATAGAACCCACTAGACGAATGATGAATCACGCCGGCCTTCCCTGGCCTACATCCAACTCTTCAATCCTACCCCGACATGGAACTGCCCAGGTATGATAGTTTCCGTATAAAGGGGGCCCCAATATGGAATACAAATATCCTTCCTATGAGAACTCCCGAGAACTTCCAAAAAGGGTGGGAGTCCCCCTATCCCTAAACCCCTAAACCCTAAACCCTAAACCCCAAACCCCAATCTACCAAGATAAAGTAGATAACCCCCACAGTGAGGAGCACAAGACAGGGTCCAGGGTCCCTGATCTCTGCTAGAAGGTTTAGGGTTTTCTGGGTTCTCGTTGAAGTACCATTAAACGAGCTCTTTTTATTGATATTGGTCCTAGGTATCCATAAAAATGTAAAATTTGGTTCTACAAGAGCCCAGTTTTAGGGTTTTGGGGTTTAGGATTGCGCGTTAAGGGTAGTTCAAGGTTTCAGGTTTTGGATCTAGGGGTTTCAAGCGAAGGTACTTGTGAACCTCGAACCCCAAATCATAAAACTCAACCCTTCCGTGATCAAGTCTTGGTAGCAGCTCTGAAACAAGCGTGTTGGGGGTTTCTCCTACCACAAATAAAGAGCATAAGCACCAAAACCTTCGGCCGTCGATCTTTAGGAAGATGTCGGGTTTCACGTTCAGCTGGTAGGGTTGGGAGTTTAAGGGCCTTAAATCTAGAGTTACCCTAAACCCTGAGCCTCATGATTTGGGTGGTTAAAAAGCAAAAAACTTTGAGCTGTGACACTCTGCTTGAGGAGAAGCCGGATCGTGAAGTCCCTTAGCAACACGGTTTGGGGTCTCGGGTTGAGGGTGAGGAATTCCTGCTCACCTTTTCTCCAAAAGAACATGCAGAAGGCTGGAGTTTCCAAGAACCAAAGCTTTCTAGTGTTGCGGCTACTAGAATGCGCGGCGTTGGAAGGTTGCTTTGATGTCCCTCGCCAACAGCGTCCCAACGTACTACAACATACCATATCGTTGGAGGTGTTATTATGGGATCCTACAAAATCCTTGTCACACTGTACTTCTCTTGACATAGGATGGCAAAATCTCCGGACGGGCAGATTGCATCTGCTGCCGGCTATAGAGGTCTGAAACCCTGAACCCTGAACCCTGAACCCTGTGGCTGATCAGAGCCGTCTTTGTGGCGAGGAAAAAATATCTGAATGGTATATCTGGCAGGGTTCCTTCCATGAGGACACAAAAAGGGACCGCAATTTTGCCGAACCTCCGATCCCATGCAACCCGTACATGGCCAACGGCCGTCAACAATCCTTACAGAACTCCTGGTGCAAAACAATGTGGGGTGTCTGGTGGCTTCGCTACATAACTTGGAAACTGGGAGTGTGCCTTGGGGTGTCCTTGGCGAGGGAAAGGCTACTTGGCGCAGGAGGTACGGTGGATGGAGGACATCCTACACCAGCTATGACCCTTATAACACTGCAACTCCTCGAGACTCGCTTGGTGGCTACAGTCTTCTACTTGACCTCCTCAGGGGCGTCTGCGAGCAATGCGACTACTGTGTCTCCTGCCTTGAACTGGAACTGCTCTTGTTGAAGAAGTAACTTGTGATGTCAAGGCATATTTCTGCTATCCATCGCAGCGTTTTCTACATGTAACACGTGTCAGAGGTTCCGTCAATACTTGCTGAAGCTAGGGTCCCTCCATTACGTGAATCAGTAACGGCCTTGATTGTGCTCACAAGCAAATGGTTCACTACTCACGCCTGGGCCGGGGACCCCCAAGAACCCAGAAGAAAATATCAAATCCTGAGGAAAGAACACAAACACCATTAAAAGCCCGGC
>CAJNIZ010037313.1:35864-49621 GCA_905231905.1 Symbiodinium pilosum
TTCAGGGTTTAGGGTTGTTTGGGGTTGAGGTTGGTGGTTTAGGTTTAGGGTCTAAGGGTTTAAGCTATACCCTCCTCAAGATTGACATGGAGCCTGAAAAGAGACCCCCCATTATGATGACCACCTTCATCTGAAGTGGATGCGATTTGGGATCTTTAAGTTTAGGGTTTGGGTTTTGGGTTGGTCTTAGTTTGGGGGGAGGGTGGGGCGCCTGGGGTGACAAGACCCTAAACCCTAAACCCAATTGTAATAACAACCCTTAGACGCCTGTAGAGGGGGTCCATAGGGATGTTGAGGGTTTAGGATGCAACCAAGTCATAGTGAGTGGGACTTTTAGATTCACGCTGTCAAGTAAGTTCGCCGTGGGTAGCCCCCATTCTGCACTCCAGGGGACTGGATTCCAACGGCAAGCTTTGGAGAACGCTAAACCCTACCCCATACGCCATTTAGGGCGTAGGGTTTAGGGACATATCCCATCAGGTTCCTCCAGTGTACCTAAGAAAGATAACCTCAACCATTGCTCCTGAGGTATTTACGTAGCACAAGGCGGACAGGCGCAGGACAAGCGTAGCACAAGGGGAATCCTAAGGGTACCCAGATGAATCGGCGGGTTGGGCCAGGATAAGCTTAGGATAGGCCCAGGATGAACGTACGACCCTATGATAGTTATGTGAGAATTGTAGGATCCTCACTATAGACTTTGGAGTAAGTCTACAGCCTAAACCCATTCCTTTGGTTTACATATCTGTGGGCAAGGTCCATGTTCCCAATCTTTAGGACAATCTGGCCGCCTGCGGATGTAGGTGAACCCGTGAACTTTGGGGGTTGAGGGTTTAGTGTTTGGGGTTTAGGGCGAAACCTTCAACACAACACAGTGCCCACAGGGTAATGTAGGGACAATGACAACAAGAATGATGGAGAAGCATATGGAAAAGGAAGTGGAAATGGACCGGAAACTGGGTTTGTATGGGTAAGTGCTCAGGTTTCTACAAGACACGGGTTCTTGCGAGGGATAAAGTTCTTTCGAACCCTATAGACTCCACACCTCTGAACCCCCAAACCCTAAATTTAAGCCGTATCCCTGAACCAAAGCCCAAAGCCCCAAAGCCCTAAACCCTAAACCCCAAAAACCCTCAACTACTAACCTGGGCTCCCGTGCTGCACGCTCCACACTGAGCAACGGGTTCTGCAGGCGGCGGTTGGGGCAATGATAGCCCTTAGGTTCCGGGGTGCCTAAGCCCTGAACCACAATCCCTCGGCTTCGGGTTTAGGGTTTACGATTTAAACCTGAAAGGGGAGGTTGGGGTTGTGAAAGAGTATATAAGGACACATGGGGCTTAGGGATTTGTGTGGTTGGGTTTCAGTTTTTAAGTCAGGGCTTGGAGGCTCTGCTGACTTAGGAGGTCTACTTAGTAACAGGGGTTATGTGGCTCATGATAGGGATTACTGAAAGAGACTTCCTACTTGGAGGGTCAGGCGGACTGAGGAAATATGCTTATGGTTAGGATAACTAAGGTTGCTACAGGGATTGTAGGAGGCTTTAGCCTACTTACTAAGTCCCCCTGACCCAAGTAGTCCCACTACTATCAATCCTTCTAAAACATGGAAAGAAGCGCTAATGAACCTTAGCTTAAACGCTGGAATGTTGCCATCCCGATGTCATATCACCCTAAACAACCTCTACCCAGACCACTTAACGGATGCAAAAAATGGAACCCCCTAGCAATCCCCTAGTTTCTCCAATGTAGTAATGGGTTCATATTGGGTGGTTCCATTTTTTGGATCCTTTAGGGGGTTTGGGTAGTTCCTTCGCCAAGCCCCAAACTCTTAAAAAGCCAGCCTTAACCTAAAGCCTAAACCCTAAAACCCGGAATCTGTGAACTCTGAAAACTAAACAGACTCAACAAACATTAAAAAACTCCTGCTAACACCTCTAAACCCTAAACCCATACGCAAACCCCTAAAGCCCTAAAAAAGGGAACTTAGGAGCCCTAGACCCTAAACCCTAAGCCTTTCACTCCTATCTCCCTTCATCTCGAAGCCCCAAGACCCTAAAGCCTACACCCTAATCCTTCATATCTAACCTCTGAGCCAATACCTCAAACTTAGGGGTTACGATGCTATCCCCCGGGAGTACTGCTCAATATTTTGGAAACCTATTTTCTAAGCCGTATTAACTCTTACATCGTCCTTGTAAAATCCTAAAAACTTAAACCCCAAACCCTCAAACCCTGAACCCACCAGGCCTGGCTGCCCGCACGGGGCTCCAGCATCCGACGCAATGCTTCGCCTAGGCTGACTTTTCATGAGGCTAAGGGCTTTAGAGTTTAGGTTTTAGGTTTCCGGGTTTAGGTTTTAGGGTTTGAGGTTTAGTGTTTATCATGGCTCGGTATTTAAGGTTTAAGGGTTGCGGGGTTGGTTCTTTGGGCAACGTAAGGATGCCAAGGCTTTTGGGGGGGGACTAAAGTTTAGGGTCTAGGGTTTACGGATTAAAGTTCTTTTGGAGACTGTAAGGATAGTTAAGGTTTAGCATGTAGGATTAAGGATTGCAGAAGCGGGCTTCGTATTGGGGATGTAGGGCAACTTGGATGTTCATGGGGCTGAGCTTCTTTGGGGCCGATTAGAGGCGTTTAGAGGGGTATATGGGGCTCTCAAAAGGGGAACCCTTAGTGACTATGGGGTCCTTTACTGGGTAGTACATACAGAATATGTTGAGAAACTCTCGTTGGAGATGATTAGGGTAGAGGGTTTAATACTACTTCCCAAACCCCCTAAAGGATCCAAAAAATGGAACCCCCCAATATGAACCCATTACTACATTGGGGAAACTCGGGGATTGTTCGGGGGCTTAATTTTTTGGATCCTTTAAGGGGTCTGGGTTGAAGGTGTGCGGGATTTTGCATCTAAAGGCTCCTTCAAGGTCTGCCACAGAGGAATACATAGCACACCTCCGCCTTGAGGTTTACAGGGGTTTAGGTTGGGGGCTAGGGTTTAGGGTTCATGCAACTTAGTAACTACGCATAACTGGGAAATAACCCTACTTACACCGGGGAAAGCCATGCAAGTCAAGTCAAACCGGCCATAAGTATGGCTGTGACTCCGGTTATAGTCCTGCTTAAGTAGATAGAATATAGCTTTGGGTATACTATCATAAGGTCTCCATATACCCCATTATTCTATCTACATAAGTGGACTATATAAGCAGGTACTAGGAACCCGAAGCCTGCAAGAGTTTAGGGCTTAGGGTTTAGGGTGTGTATGTATACTAAATTAGACATGTGGATACATGTGTGTATATATATATATGTATGTGTATAACACGTGATGCCAAAAATCCTGCATGAAGCTGAGTACCCCAGACCTTAGTTTGGGGCTTCCAAAAAATTTGGAGCTCTGGATTTGGGGGACTTGAGGGGTCTGCGGCTTAAGGCTTATGATTAACGTACGTTTAAGGTTTAGGGTGAACATACTATCAGAAACTCTTTCTAAGCAAGCACAGGGTTGGGATTACAGTTCTCGGTTGGAAATGAAGGCATGTATGGCAAGGATTCTTCTGAAGAGGTTCTACGCGAACGATACGAAGGCAGGCGGTAAACCTCATGACCCTGGCTGAACCCCCTAAACCCTAAACCCCAAGCCCTAAAGCCTGTACCCTAAACCCTAAACCGTATCTACTTACGGGGGACTATAACCCTAAAACCCAAACCCTATACCTTCAGCATCCTGGTCCCTGATAATCTATCCTGTATTCCCGGACCTCAGGCTAAGACGTACCCAACCCCTTTAAAGGATCCAAAAAATGGGTTTTGTGTTTAGGGGTTAAGGGTTTAGGGTTGATGGTTTAGGGTATATGAACCCATTACTACATTGGGGAAACTAGGGGATTGTTAGGGGGCTCCTTTTTTTGGATCCTTTAAGGGTTCTGGGTATAAACTCCCAAAACAAACCTGCGCCTGTCGCCCCACATTGGCACAACATCCCTGCCACGCCTGTCTGCATTGTCTTCAGGAGCCAGACCTGTGGAAACCTCCTGCATGTAATCTTCGGCAGCCAAGCAGAAGTGGTCCTAGAGCTCAGAGGCGCGAATGATTCGCTTCCATTCCGCCTCGGGGATGTATTCCGCATAGATCTCCCGATCGCTGTCCGTTCTTGCGGGCAAGTCGGCCGGCAACATATGGGTTGTTCTCACCTACCCCCTAAACAGTAGCTTCCATGTTCTTTGCCCTTATCTTTACATAACCCCTATATACCTTAAATTTTGTGATTTCGCCATATCTTAGAGAAGGCCCCATTCTCTGTCCACCAGCTGAGTGCCAGCCATGCCGGTCCTCCGTGCCTGCATGGACACATCATCCTAGGGTTCAGGGTTTAGGGTTCAGGGTTTAGGGATTCGGGTATAGGTTTTAGGGTTTAGGGCACAGAGCGCTCATGCTCACTGTGGTTGACAATGGGTTTCTCCGCTATACCGGAGGCCTCGTCAACCTGCCTAGATCTCAAACCCCATTACATCCAGAAGGGATCCAGAAGGGCACATTAAGAAATTGCTACCCTAAACTCTAAGCCCGCAACGAAAGCATCAAACCGGTCACCCTCCCCTGAACCAGCATGCGACCCCAGAAGAGCCTATAAAGACAACTCTTTTTTTAAGGGTGCTACATGGGGCGGCGCGTTAGTTTGGAGGATGGCACCCGTCAGAATCCAATGAGGAACATAACCGTAAAAATAGGAACGCTTATACAGTAGTTCCCTGTACTTTCGCATTTTCGGCACATGAATTTCGGGGCAAACTCCCCGACAAGTGCCCGGCAAACGTTGCAGACGACCGCAAACTTGCAAGGAAAGCGCCTGCATTGCATTGTACGTTGCGCGCACTACGGTTTGATCTGGGATCCTGTTGCCAGGTCGATCTTATGAAGCCCTGAAGCCTGAACCCTAAACCCATGACCCTAAAGACCTACAACGGCAAACCTGGCCGTATGTCATTTCCCTGCGCTAAAGCCCCTGCTAGACCCACAAACCCCATTTGAAAATGTCATGTTCTACATTCTTTGCCACTTGGTTCTCCATTATTGGAAGGATGTAATCCTAGTCCCGAAGCCCCATTTAAGGTCCAGTGTTGTACCCGTCCCCTGGATAATCTTAGTTTCGCTGAACCCAACTTGTATTCACTGTATGAAGGAACTTCCCCATCAGCAAGCACCCTAATGCCTGGGATCGGAGTTGGGGTGTAAGCCTAAGGGGAATACCTTACAAGTCCCATTAATCAATCCCTAAACCCCGAGAGGCATCTGCTTTGAGTTTGGTGTTCGCTTCTTCGGTTCAAGCTTCCGCTGCTGCTTGATTTGGTGACTTTGAGTTTTGGGTGGGTTTGGGTTCATGTCTTCGTCTTCCTTTATCAGAATTTCAGGTAGCCGAACCTGGAACGTTGGAGTCCCTACCTTCCACCAGCTTTATCGTTGAGGGCCTTAAACCCTAAACCCTGAACCCTAAACCCTAAACCCTAAACGGGCTTAGGGCATAGCATTCTTAAAGGGGGAACTTCTGAGCTCCCTATGCAAGTCGCATAGAGATCGGCTCGAAGAAGTATATCATGTGAGCCATAGTCGAAGCTCCTAGTATCCCCCTTAATAACCCCTAGTATAGGCTTTAGGGTTGAGGGTTTAGGGTTTAGGGCCTAAACTCCTAAAAAAAGCCTCAAATAACCCCTATAGTAGTCCCCTATATAATTCCCCATATAACTCCGCTTTAAGGAGTCTAGACTCTAGCTCGCGCAGGCTGGGGTCTGAAACGCAAGGGTTGGTGCCGTGCAGATCTTCGCGGCCCTAAACCCACGCGGTTTAGGGTGTAGGGCTGAGGGTTTACAACAAGTTCCTTGGGATCCTAATAAAAATTGCAGGGTGTAAGGTTTGGATTAACTGTAAGTTCCCTGGGGCCACTGAAGAAATTTCGATTTCACCTAGTTCGTCGGATTTTATAAACAGCAGAAAATTAGAAATGGCGTTCAGGAAACCTCCCGTCATTTTTTTAGGGCAGTTGAAGACTGTGGGCTGTGATACCTGGTACTATCGCTAAACTTCGGCATGTGTGACTCGGCTTTAACTGCTGTCCTTGACATGGCGGAAGTTTATATAGGGAGACACGGTTTAGGGCTCAGGGCTTGGGGTTTAGGGTTCAGGGTTCAGGGTTAGGGTTTAGGGTGTAGGGTTAGGGCTGTGGGTCTTGGGTTTAGGGTTAGGGCTTTGGGTCTAGGGGTTAGGGTTTAGGGTTTGGGGTTTAGGTCCAACGCAGAACTATCGTCCAGCGTGTCCTGCTCCAGGCCTACTTTCCTATGTTCTGCGCTCTGGGCTGCGAATTTCGCTTGTAACCGCAGAAACCCATGAAGCTAAAATCCCTGAACTCTAAACGCTAATCCCTAAACCCGAAACCCGAATCCATGAACCTTAAAGCCCGAGACCCTAAACCCTAATCCCTCATCCCAGAACCCTAGAATCTTCAAGCCTCAGGCACCCTGCACTTCGAAGCACCCTTAGGATGAAACCTAGCTTGCTTGAACGCCGCAAGGTTTAGGGTTTCGCGTTTCGGGCTTAGGGTTTAGGGCTTAGGGTTTAGGATTTAAGGTTTAGGGGAGAGGGTTTAGGGTTTAGGGTTTAGCTTGCAATCCAATATAACAGCTAGCCACAAAACAAGCTAGCTTGGCGAACTGAAAGGCTGGTAGCTTTATGATACCTCCTCCCGTGCCCCGAACCTAGTTGAACAGGTCCAGGGTTTAGGGTTCAGGGTCTAGGGTTCGGGGGTTTTGGTTTAGGGTTTAGGGTTCAGGGATTAGGAGTTTGAATTCCTACAGTTATGCCCCAATCTGCCCTGCAAACGGCTCCTCGAAAGTTCCAACCGTCTGAAAGGTTCCTTGCCTAAATAAGAAGTGGACTCTACTCATGTGAACTCACTTCATCCTCGAATTTCGGAACTCTAAACCCTGTCGTTCTTAACCAGCATTTGTTGACCAAGTAGGTTAGACGAGATTCTAGGCTTCAAGCCTCTCAGCCTTAAACCGGAAGCACGACACCCAAACCCCAAACAGAACAAATCGCACATCCTAGAAATCTTGCAACCCAAACGCCAAAGAACACTAAAACCCCAAACCGCCAAAATGTTACATACACCGTTATACCCCAAACCACCAATCCGCAAACCGCAGCCGAAGCCCAAACCTAGTCTCCCCCAAACTAACATGGAAACCCATATAGTCCCTTTTTAGAAGGACTGTAGTCTTTATAGGGCCCTTTTTGGGTTTCCATGTTAGTTTCCGGGAGTGTAGTCGCTAAGCTGGCGGCCTTAGAGCGGCCAGCACCGCTGCAGGCGCCTCCTCTGCAATTTGGGGCTGATGGATTAAGGTTTTAGGGTTTTAGGGTTTTAGGGTTTTAGGGTTTTTAGGGTTTGGGGTGTTTGGTTTGGCCACCTACAACCCAAACACCTCCATTCTCCCAGTGAAGACCCCATCTGCGCTCTGTCTACGACCTGTAAACGTCCCAATTAGACTTCCCATCACTTCCCAGGGACGGGTCGGCTTTCAGAGGCCTAAACCCTAGGGGTTTAGGGGTTTAGGGGTTACATTGGGGTTATGTAGGGATTATATAGGGATAATGGAAAAGAAAATGGAAACTACTATAGTATATTGGGGTTGTATTGGGTTATATTAAACCCTCAAAGCCCATATCAGCCATAATCTAAACTCCTAGTATCCCCCTTAATAACCCCTATAGTAGTCCCCTATATAATCCCCTATATAACCCCCTTTAAGGAGTTTAGACCATGGCTCATATGAACTTACCGTTCTCGAAGTTCCTGCATCAGGTTCTTAGGGGTTAGTTTCAGAGGGTTTAGGGTTTAGGAGTTCAGGTCAAGAGTTTCAGGCATAGAGCTCAGGGGTTGGAATTCTTGTTGTAAATAACCGCGCTGGTTGAACTAAACCGGGTTCCCTAAACCCTAAACCCTAAACCCTAAACCCCAGACCCTAAACCCTTAACCCTGTTCCGTAGACCCTAAACCCTAAATCCCAAATCCTGAATCCCAAACCCTAAATCCCAAACCCTAGACCCTGTTCCCTTATCCCTGAGCCCTATTTACTCCCTATGCAGGCTGAAGGGAATTGCAGAACGCGACCGCAGGCTTGCTAGCTGCCAGGATGCTGCGCACTTTTGGATGTTAGGGTTTAGGGTTCAGGGTTTAAGGTTTACGGAATAGGGTTCAGGGTTTAGGGTATAGGGTTTAGGGTTGAGAGAATAGGGTTTAGGGTTAGGGAATAGGGCTTAGGGTTTAGCTTAGGATATAGACCATAGATTGAGTTTGGAGTTGAGTTGGTGTGGCGTCAAGGCTTTTGCGGCTCGGGCTTACGCTTTCCATGCTAAAGTGCTGTAGTACAGATAGACTGTGCAGGCGATACTCGCCACATTACAGGTCTGTCCCCCTAAACCCTAAACCCTGATCCCTTTCTCATTAAGACCGTGTCGACTTTGATGGTCCATACGTTTTTTCCATCAACTCTTGGTATTCGCCCTTGTTGATTCAAGGCCTCAGCTGCTTTAGTGGTCAGAGAGTTGCATTGGGTGATGCAAACAATGCCTACACCCTAAACCCTAAGCCCTGGGTGTACAAAGATATCAGGTCTAGTAGTTTCGAGCATGCAGCATCTCAGGCTGTCTGAATTATAAGAATTGCAGAGCCTCTAGGGCAGCCCCTTCTGCAAGCTACCCTTTAAGTCCCCCCCTTCAAGCCTCTCCCCTTGAGCCCCTGAAGCCCCCCCCCCATACTTCTCCGTAACCTCCCTCAAGTCTAGACGTCCTTATCAGGCCCTGTAAGTCAAGTTGCTATAATCAAACCCCCCGACTTACAGCGGAGTCCGAGGCCCCATGCGTATCAAACCCAACTCTGTCAACCAGATTGATGTGTAGACGCTTACTCTCCCCAAACTAACATGTCGTCCTCAAAACAAGGGCCCCAACCCTAAACCCCGGAAGGTTGTATGTGGGGTTTCGCGTTGATTTGAGAAACCTTCAGCCTTCCATCCGTACATAATGCTTGCACAACCCCAAACCCAACATGTGCCATAGTCTTCACTCCTACTACCCCCCTTAATAACCCCTATAGTAGTCCCCTATTTGACCCCCTTGACGGAGTTGAGATTCTGCCCCATGTATCCCTGAGCTCATTGTATCAGGAAGCTACAGGGACCCCATCTTGCCTTGCAAAGTAGTCCCCTCCCCCGGGCTCTAGGCCCCTATAAGAGAGATTCCCCCTGATATATAATAGTGTTAGATTAGGGGAGGTTATTGTTGCGAGGGTTGGGGTGTTTAGTATTAAGGGTGTGGAAATTATATCATGTTAAAATTGGGAAGGCTCCCGCGGAATTTCGGCGTTCGGCGGGAGAGCATCGCACCTCTGTGTGGTCTACGGCGGAGGGCTCAAGCAGTTTAGGTTTAAGGGTTCATGATTCAGAAATCTCTCACCAAGCAGGTTTCGCCATGATATTCGGAACGCGGAAAGACTGAGTAGTCATCAAGATCATGTCGAGATCTTGTTGAAGCACACTATGCCAAAAACTCAATATGCGAGGAACATAGGAGCTACATATACATATCTACATTTTAATACATATATATATATATACATGAACACATAAATATAAATATATATACACACACTGTACGTAAGTATCCTTTTTACCTTTATACACATATATACCCAGCTGGCATTCAATCCCCAATCTTCTTTTCTACTTGATTCTCTGTCATTCCTAATTGCCCTATCGGACCCTTGAACCCCTTGAAAAGAACCAGAATATTGTGAATTGTTCAGCCCTGGACCACAAACCCTAAACCTCAAACACGTAAACCCTAAACACTAAACTCTACCAGAACACCCTAAACCCTTAACCCTAAACACTCAAGACCCTATAAGCAGAACATTACATAGGGTTCCCAAATTTCCTTCATTCCTATCTTTTAAGTTTGAAACTCGGGAATCCGCCCCCAACCCTATTTGAGGGGTTTAGGGTTTTGGGGTTTGGGGGTTCAGGGCTTAGGGTCCTGTAGTCTGATTATCAATTATTTTCTTTCCTATAATATAACTCGGAGGAATTGTTTTTTCCAAAACTTGGTCATAGGTTTATCGTGTTCATGTCCCTTGTGGCTTGGGACGTGGGCCTATTCCTGGGCCATTTCTTGGGCCTTCGAAGTACAATCTTGTAAGCCGTTCTTGGTTCTGACATTCAAGAGGAGCAACCCAAGCTTTGGGGTTTATAGGGTTTAGATTCAGGGTTTAGGGTTATTCTTCTCAAACCCTGAAGCCCTGCATCCCGAAAACTTGTATCCTCGTCCCCCCCAAACCCCCCCCAACTCCCCCCAACAGTCCTATAGTAGTTGCCATTTTCTTTTCCATTATCCCAATATCACCCTATAGACTTTATTTTCTCAGCCCAAAAGTTTGCAGCCTAACCCCGAAAATGGAGATCCCCAATCATAAGCACGCCATTGAACCCTCAACACTGAAGTCCTAAACCCTAAACCCCCCAAACGCAAAGCGGACTCCTAAACTTTCAACCTAACAATGAATCAGCAGAGCCATAAGCTCCCTAAACCTAAACCCCACGCTCTGTGAACCTACGCCCTAAATCCTGCACCCCTAAACCAAACTGACAGGACTTCACGAGCAAAGGCCCACACAGCGACGGCAGCGTCAGACAGCCGCTTGTTTGCATGTTCCTTGGGTTCAGATTTTGAGGTTAAAGGGTTTCGGGCTTAGGTTTAGGATTTGGGTTTGGGTTTGGGGTTTAGAGTTTGACGATTTAAGATATTCGGGTATCAAGATCAGGGTTCATGGCTTAGGGATAAAGTGGGGTTTGAGGTTTGAAGCTGAGGGTGTTCATTTTGGGGTCAGGAGATTTAACGGTTTAGGGCTTGTTTAGACCGTAGGATAAGGATGCGTTCCTTCATTCCTTGCTCACCAGGACTAAGTTTGGGGCTTCGGGGGTCAAATGCTGCAAGTATCATGGTAAGCTTCGTCAAGTTTCCATACTATCCGGGGTTGAGAATGGTACACCGTAACCATTCGAGTACCATATGCTACAATTCCAATAGGAATATTAGCCTGAAACTTGGTCCTCAACCAAAAGCCCCCATCATGCACTGCCTGCCCCGGAACCCTTACAAAAATCAATTCGAGCTGTCAGTTGGGGGGTACACTGCTCATTCCGTGAACCCCACACCCTAAACCGTAAACTCCAAACCCTAGGCCCTTAACCCAAATTTCAGGCTTCTATCATCTCCCGGGTGCCCCACAGAACAGCCCGATGCTTGGACATTGCGAGGGACACCAAGCTGATGCCCTCGATGACCGCCACAGGTCCTGCTGTCAGTCATAGGAGTTTAGGGTTAAGGGCTTGCGGTTTAGGGTTCAGGGTTTAGGGGTTAGGGTTCAGGGTTTGAGGCCTAAGCTTTAGGGTGGGGTAGGGGTGGGGTATATTAAGGTAATCCGCCGATCTGCCGGGGGGCGTGTTGGGCGGCTTTAGGAAACGGAGACGGTGAAAACCCTCTCATTTCCTCTCTAAAACCCAGGGCGGCAGGCATTTGCCAAGCTCCATGAGGAGATGCTTTAGTATTCTATTTGGGGATACTATGGAACCCAATAATGGAGAATCAAATGGAAAAGAAAATGAAAAATGAAATGGAAGCTGGGATTGGTTCCATAGTATCCGCCGGTGACTACTATGGAACCCAATAATGGAGAATCAAATGGAAAAGACAATGGAAAATGAAATGGAAGCTGGGATTGTGTAGGGGTTATGTCAAAAAAGACCACGGCAAGGCTCTGCAAGATCTTTGGACTAACGGGCCTGTGTGCAGTCGCGGGTAGTGTATGCCCATCAGAATCCCACTCCAAGCAAGGCTATCATCGAGGCCCAGCAACATCAGACACAGCAGGCGCTCAAGGTGCTGCACTGTCCGGCAGCCTGGTTTGTTGCGCCGATGGTTTCGTGCGCAGCTACTGAAAACAGCCAGGCTGCGGAGTCCCGGCAGCCTGGCTTGAAGTAATCTTGTTGCACCGATTGGTCTCGTGCCAGCCGCTGAAAATGTCAAGGTATAAGGTTTGGGGTTAGGCTTCAGGGTCTATAGGGTTTCGGTTTAGGGTTTACGCTGCCGTTGCGTTCGCGACTTCTCCGCCCCTGGGTCGGGAGACTGAGCCGGAGGCTCTTGAAATAGAGGGATTGTAGGGATATTTTCCCAATAAGGGAGACTCAAATGGAAAGAACATGGAAGTGCAGATTCTTAGTGGTTTCTGCGATGTAAGGCTTCCCAAGATTGAAGACCCTTTTGAATTATATGAATATATTCGGATGACATGAAGATGAAAGGGGTCCACCTGGCAAACAATGCAGGGGATTTTTTTGCGAAGGGTTTTGAGTTAAGGGTGGAACTGCAGTATTGTGGCTATGATTAGGGCATAGGATTTCGAGTTCAGGGATCAACCTGAATCCTAAACCCTGAAACCCGAGCCCTAAACCCTAAACCCTAGACCCTGAGCCGCACTGCCTAAGAATCAGGGATCATCAGGGCTTTTTGACCACATTGTTGGGCTTGCGGTTAAATTTTGATACTAAAGCTTGCCTGAAATTTATATGCGGTTTCTAGTATGTTTACTAAAAAATAACAATAGTAATATTATTACTAGTATTCTTATCATTACCCTGATTGTATGCTTATTAATAAAAAAAAATATGATAAATATTATTACTAGTATTCTGATTATTACCCTGATTTTCACTTATTATTCTTCTTAGAGTTGTGGCTACTAGAAGCTGTTCTTTGAAGCTTCTCTCTAGGAAGTCCCTACGGTGACAACTACCCTCCGGCGCTTGTGCCTGCGTAGGATCCGCTCGTTGTCATCCCACCTGGGCACTTCTCAAAGGGCTCAAAAGGTGGGATGAAGGAAGGTGGGGTGTAGGAAATAAGCCCCAATGTAGAAGAGTCTAGGAAGTAAGCCCCAGTATAGGGGTTCTATAGGGATAATAGAAAAGAAACTGGAAACTACAATTTGGGGTTTAGGGTTTAGGGTATAGGAAATAAGCCCCAATATCATAGAGTATATACTAAGGATCCTTTACCCCACCTACCTTCATCCCACATTTTGACCCCCCTGAACTTCAAGGATCACACGACTCCCTGGGGTCCGGTTGAGGGTTTCGGGTTCATGGTTTAGGGTTTAGGGTTTAGGGTTTCGGGTTTCGGGTTTAAGGTTTAGGGTTTCGGGTTTTGGGTTTCGGGTTTAGGGTTAGGGTTTAGGGCTGGGGAAGCCGACTTGGGCTCAGACCCCAAAGATCTTCAGAATCGAGCACATCACGGATGGCTTGCATGCTCGCCAACTGGCGACGGGCAAGGTCTTAGGGTTTGCGGCTACTGTACCCTAAACCCGAAACCCGAAACCCTAACCAAAAAATGTACAAGGAATCTAGAACCAAAACATTGGTAACTACATAGGCCCGTATGGTAAGGGCTTTGGGCTTTAGGGCAGGGTTGCCGTGCAGGGTTTGCAGGCTTGGAAAACCCTAAACCCTGAACCCTAGACCGCGTATGAACATGTGAGCTATAGTCTGAACTCCTAGCATCCTAAACCCTAAACTCTAAACCCTAAACCCTAACCCTGTAGTAGTCCCTATATACTCCCCTACATAAACCCCGTTACGGAGCTTAGACTACAGCTCATGT
>CAJNIZ010037313.1:49721-60218 GCA_905231905.1 Symbiodinium pilosum
GGTTTTTGGGATTCAGGGTTTAGGGTTTATGGCTTATGGGTTCCTAGACCTCCCACATGCCCAAACAAATGGCCTACATACCCATAATTTGTGTGGCTAATCCTAAACCCTGAACCCGAAACTGCTAAACCTCAAGGTATTTGCAAGGCCCAGTTAGAATTTCCAACTGTCCCGCGAACACGCAGCTCCAGCTTCTGGGGTCTTCAGGGTTTAGGGTCTAACGGTCCAAGGTTCAGGGTTTAGGATTTGGGGTTTAGGGTTGAGGGTTTAGGGTACCTTGATCCTAATTAGTTGCATAGCTGACTCCTAAAGCCTAAACCCTGCGTTCTTTGTTTCTGGGAGAAAGGAGATTTTGGGAATCTCTCAAGATTACACGGTTTAGGGGCTTAAGGGTTCAGGGATTTGGGTTGAGGTCATGGCTTGCGGGTTTAGGCGTTTAGGGTTTAGGGTTTTTAGGATTTCAGGTTTGGGGGTTTCGGGACGTCAGGTTTATGGGCTTAGCGCTTAAGATTTAAAGATTTAAAGGTTTACGGGTTTAGGGTGTAGGTATTTAGGGGTTACCGGTTTAGCGTGTTGGGGTTTAGGGCTTTACGGGTTCAGGGTGTAGGGATATAGGGTTTCAGGGTTTTAGGCTTCAGGGCGTAGGGCTTTGGGTGTAGCCCTCCACAGGCACACCATACACCCTTTGTGATTCCCATATATCCCCAGGGCTTCTTCTGTGTGGGAAGTGTGTCACAACAACCCGACAAACATCCGCCGGGGACACCCAATTTTCATGTGGGAATATTGTTGAACGTGAGCAAAGAACGGTGGCCACTATCTCAAATTTCAGACTCTTTTTGGTACCTGCACCATAGATTCCCTGGACAAGGATTCGGGTCTTCAGGGCTAAAGACTTAAAGACTATGTCCAACCATTGAAGAACCCACAAGTCCTAATACCAAAGATGTCCCCACAAAGAGGAGGTCTCTTCCAGGGAATGTTTCATACTCGGGGGAAAGTGTTTAATCCAAAATCCAGTTCCGACTGCCCCGCAGTGGCCTGCTACAACAATAAAGGGTAGTTCAGCTGCTCTCTTAACCCTACTCGAAGAAGCCTTAGCCCTGAACCATGAACCATGAAACACAAAATCCGAATACCGATTGTCCCTATGTACTTTGTAGAAGTCTGCTTTAAAGTCACTTCAAAGTCATACCAACCTTAGAAAGGCTAAAACCTAAACGCTAAATCCTGAACCACGAAGCCTACCCGCCCCCATGAACAGTAAATCTCCCAGAAACCACACCTGAAACCCTGAAACCTAAGCAGCACGAGAATCCAAAACTAACTGGCCTGTACACCCGCCGAGTCTGGGCGCTCCCTGCATGTACGGCTTAAGGTTTAGCATCATGACTACAATGTCTTACAAATGTTTTAGCACTATTAAGATAATGTTCTAGCAATATTCTGGTAATATTATGGTGCTTTTCTAGAAGATGAGGAGAAGAAGACGACTTCTGGTTCGCAGTGTGGTTAGGTGTTCCAGTCTTGAAGCAGATCGTGGGTTGCCAGCTGCAAATATCACCTTTGACTTTCAGGGCACAATTACACGCCGTGTTAAGCTGCCAAACCGCCTAGGCCTTAATTAGAGCAAGAACAGTAACGGGGCTTAGGTCTAGATGATTTCACATGTCCCATTTAGACCCAAAAGGCCCAAGACTCCGAACAATACTATCTTTCCCCTGTTTCTCCCTAGGCACGTAGAAGCCTTAAAGTCTCACGCGACTTCTGGTACATCAGGGGGAGTGAGGGCGTCAACCCAAACAACTAGCCCTATGTATAGTCCCTGTATATACCCTATACCCATTCATAATACCTGCTTTCAGATTACCACTCCCCCTTAAGCGCCAAGAAGTCAAGCCATAGACCCAGAACAAACCAAAACAAGGTCAGCAAGACCCTCTTAGAAGCTGGGAAAGTTTCCGGGCCCAAGGTCAGCTTAGAATTGTCGGATTTGGGGTTTCAGGGCTTTCGGGTTTGGGGCTTTGGGACTTTCTACATCTGCCATGCGCAAATGTATGCATGATTATGGTACTTGAAAGATGTTGTATCGTGGGATGGCGCAGTCTACAGATGGCGGCACGCATCCGGGTGTTTGGTACCTACGTGCCTGACACCTAGAAATCTGTACATGAAATGGGGAATTGGTCTAAAAAAGACGGGATAAGACTGATGGCATCTTTGGATACAATGTCAAACCAACACAGGCGGGGGGGGGGGCCTCGATGTTTAGACTTCGTACATCTCATCCTTTCCTTAAATCGTGGACTTAAATGAAAACATGGTGTCTGGGGAGTAGTATCCCCCGTAAGCAGACAGAATACGGGGTATATGGAATCTTTAGCAGATGAACCCTAAACCCTACACCCTTCACCCTAAAATCCTAAAACCCTAAACCCTAAAACCCTAAGCCCTAAAAACCCTAAACCTTAAACCCTTAACCGTAAAATTCTACACCCTACTCCCCAAACCCTAAACAGCCTTTCACAAGGGGCTCAGGCCCAAGGCTTAAGAGTTTCCGCAAGGAAGCGCCAAGTCGGGGATCAGGGTTGAGGGTTTAGGGTTTTAGGGTTGTAGGGTCTAGGGTTTAGGGTCTAGGGCTTAAGGATGTTGTGATTCTGGGGGTTAGGGATTAAGGATTTTGCGGGGTTTGGGGTTTAAGACTTAAGGATTTGGGAGTTTGGGGCTTAAGGATTTGGGGTTTTAAGGATTTTGGGGTTTGGGGTTTATGGCTTAAGGATTTTGGCGTTTGGGGTTGAGGGTTCCCCTAGTTTAGGCCTTGGGGTCTACTAGGGTAGGTTTGGGGGGCCCTGCACACAATGATGTTCTCTGGCTTTACAGGGCTTACATCGTGAGTAAAACTTCACAATTCAGCATTTCAAGTCTTTGTTCAAGGGTTCCTCGGTCGTTCCCCCTGAGGTTGTACCACTACGAGGCTCTCAATATGCCCCTTTACATGAACCAACGTATACTCCTCAGCGTTCCTCAAAAAAAAATCCCAAAATGCAGGAGCACAACGTCAACGCTAAACGGTTCGGGATTTAGGTAAGTCTCAAAAGAAAGGTTTAGGGTTGGAGTTCGGCTTGCCATGGCTTAGGATTTGCGAGCTAAGAACCCCAAACCCTAAACCCTAAACCCCAAAACCTAAGAAGCATTAGGGCTTGAGGGCTGATATAATCCCGATATAATCCCTATAAAATCCCTACATAATCCTATATAATCCCTATATAATCCCTATATAATCCCTATAATCCCTATAATCCCTATATAATGAAGTTTTAAGGTTATCACCAAAAACTCTGCGCTTCTGGAATTTAAGCTGTAGGGTTTTGGCTGTTGGACATGACCCATACTTGGAGGGTCAGGGAAACCTAAGTAGATTTTTAATTAGATAACTGAAATTGCTAGCTTCTAGGGTTCTTCACCTAACGAGATAGCTGAAAACATAATAGGTTATCGGGTTCGTCACCTACTTACTAGGTTGCCCAGACCCTCCAAATATAGATAATGTCTGTATGACCCGGTTATGATACATGCATGTGCACCTCTCTAGGGTAGTGCCACCAGCGCATGTCTAACAACCACGAAACCCTCTTTGTACCCTAGAGCCTAAGCCTAAACCCCTAAAACCTACATCCAAAACCCTTAGGACCCGACCAAGGTATAGAATATCTGGGGCCAATGCCCCTTTAGACCTGACCCTACACCTTCCAGGCCCTGAACCCCAAGCCCTAAACCCTAAAAATTGAACCTGAAACTTCAAGCCCTAGAGCCTAAGCCCTGAGTCCTAAACCCTAAACCAAACCCTGAACATCTCCCTGAACCCTACACCCTAAATGCTAGTTTCCGTTTTCTTTTCCCTACATTCTATAGCCTGTAGCCCTAAACCCTAAACCCTACAATGTGCCTCATGGCATCCAAAAGAGCCGGAATCCCGGCGATGGCCCCCACGGCCCACATCCTTGAAGGGTCAAGGAGCTTTTGGGTTTACCGAGAAAACCAGTTACCCATAATTATAGTCTACTTTTCCCTAATTTCCTACTACTTTGGTTTAAAGTAGCCCATTATTATAGGTAACTAGGCTTTCTAGGTAGGGTTTAGGGTTTAAGGTTTCGCTCCAAAATAATCATGGAAAAGAAAATGGGAACTACTATATATTACTTAGGGTTTAGGGCTTGGGGTCTAGGGTTTTCAGGTTTATATATGATTTAAGGTTTAGGGTCCGGGGGAGTCCGTAAGTAGGTTAATAATGGGGCTAACTAGGACTACCAGTTGGAATCAAGGGCTATTAGCCTACTTACACAGTCCCCCTGACCCTAAACACTAAACCCAGAATCCTAAGTAATGCACAGTTCCCTAGTTACTAAATGTTACTAAGCCCCCATGACCCTCCAAGTGGTTTGCGGCTTAAGGAGGGTTTAGGGTTTGGGGCTTAGGATAGACCGCGCAAGCCGGTTTTGGATTTAGGGTCTAGTGTTTAAGGTTCAGGATTTACTGAACCTTCACGCGTTGAATCCTAGCACCCGCAGGCGAATAACTGTACGTGCAACTATAGTCCCCCTTAAGTTGATGGAATATGGCTTTGGGTTTACTATGATCAGATCCCCAAATACCCCATATTCTATCTACTTTAGGTGCACTGTAACCTCAAAAAGATGCCACTCTCGAATTGGTGAAGCTGGGAAACTCCACACGAACAGGACTCCGAGTTGGTCCACCATGAACTGTTTAGGGTTTAGGGGTTTAGGGTTTAAGGTTTAGGGCTTACGGAACTTGACAAGCGGCGGTGGGCAAACCCCCAACCCGCAACCCCAACTCTCTCATGGGGGATACTCAAAAACAATCCCTGAAGAATCCCAGACAAAGACCCCCATAATCTCCATGTTATACCCGTAAATCCAAGGGTCCCCACGGACCCCCTTTTCGAAAAAGCCTTAAACCCTAAACCCTAAACCCAATAAAACCTAAACCCCACATCATCGCTTCTAATCAACACAGGCCTACGCTCTGAGAAGCCTTCTACGTGCGGTTTAGGATTCAGGATTTAGGGTTTAGGGGCCTTCGTGGCTTATAGAGGCTAGGGTTTAGGGTTTAGGGTTTAGACATCAGGATTAAGGGCAATACAAGTTCAAAACTACTACTACTTGCAAGTCCAAACCCTAACCCTCCTCCCTATTTCTCCACAAATCCTTTCATTCTGTCAAGGTTGAGGTGTAGGGTTAGAGGTTAAGCTTTCGGAGTTGAAACTTTAGGATTTAGGGCTTAGGCTTCAGGCTTTAACGTGCAAATAAGTTCGAAGATGATCCCGCGGCGAATCTGCAAAGCTTCACAACAACCCTCACTGAATTCCCCAAGCAGCGCAACCTTAGAATACTACCATACCATAGTTCCCAAAGTTTCGGATACTTACTGTGGGGTTAGGCAAGTTCTTTTCAATTCCTCTGCGCCTTGGGCCCCTTACCCTAAACCCTCTACCCTAAAACCCTGCAAAATCCCTTGGCTCCGTACTGTTTAGGTAGCAAGTCGTGCTTTTGTGAAGATTCCATCTACTCGAGTAGGACTGTAAATGTATGGTATTACAAATGATATTGAACAGAAACATCTGGCATGGCACTAACTACCCTAAACTCTACAGATTCATGTGGCTTCGTTTGCCATGCAACCACTGTTTTTTTCTGCCGGCACTTGGCAGGGCTGCTCAGCAGCAACAGCAACCCCTGTGCTTGTCTGCATTGGCCTCCACCAGCAGCCTAAGGATCTCGAAATGGCCTCCTTGCTTTGCAATGGTCTCCGCTGTCTCGCCTCTATCTGTGGACTTCTCCTTGTCAGCACGAGCCTCCAACAGCAACCTAACAACCTCCAAGCGGCCTGTTCGCGAGGCAGCCATGATCGGGGTGGCGCCAAAGGGGATTGCGCCAAAGGTTGTGGCCTTTTCCTTGTCGGCATTCGCCTCCAGCAGCAGCCTTACCAGCTCCAAGTGGCCCTCGTACGCAGCAGCCCACATTGAGGTCCGCCCCCGCTCGTCTGTCGCGTCCTTGTCAGCATTGGCCGCCAGCAGCAGCCTAACTGCCTCCAAGTGGCCAGATCTCGATGCAACGACCATTGGGGTGCCATCTGCCCTTCATCCGCATCAAATGCCTTATCCTTGTCAGCGTTGACCTCCAGGAGTAGGTTGACGACCTCCAGGTGGCCTTCGCAAGCGGCAATGGTGAGGGGAGGCGCAGCATGATCACACGCCATGTCCTTGTCAGCCTTGGCCTCCAGCAGCAGGCCGGCAGCTGCAGGATGCCCATTATGACATGCCGCATGCAGAGCACACCAACCTCCGTGCTCCAAATCTGGATCCTGTGGCATTTGGAGGAGCTGCTCCAATGCGGGTAGGTCGCCATCTTGTGCATCCTGCTGCAGCTGGATGGCGTGGTCGACGGAGAAGGCCTCGAACGGCAGGAATACCAGTTGGAGATCCATATTCTCCCCCAGCACAGCGTCATCAAACAGAATCTGGCCATCTGCATGCAGCAGTCGTTGCTTAAAGCGTGTCTGCCCACAGATATGCCGCAGATGGCGCTTTAGAGCTAGGCATGTGACTGGCTCTTCGTCCAGCATCTCCGCCAGCTCTGCAAATGAAATTTCGAAAACATGCTCTCCCGAAGCCTTGAACACGCGCAACATCTCGGCTCAGGACAGCTTTTTGCTGGGTTGCTGTTAAGGAACTTAAATTAAGTTCCCATAATGGGTATATATATAGTAAATAATAATGTTTCCCCAATATAGTAACTTAATTTAAGTTCCTTAACAGCAACCCAGTTTTTGCAGGAGAGCAAGAAAGCCCCGAGCCGCAAGCTGCAGATGTCATTTTGGTCTGTTGTAAACACTAGGCGGGCGGTCTAGACTGTAGACTCTTCCTCGATATTTCTCCCAGAAAAGGCCCTTTGCGGCCGAAACCATACGACCATACACATAATACTGAGACATGCGCGTTTCAGTGTTGATCAACAAGAAGACTCTGGCTTCCTGACCCCAACAAAATGCCCGTGTAAAGTCATATGATGCTTAAAGAATCCGTATGATGGAGGCTGGAGTGACCTAAATCCCCTCATTAGTGCTCACTATCCTCACCGTATAGCCCGAATACCTATATTCCCTGTGGGTGTAATGTCCCCTCAACACCATTCCCTCATGCCCGAAACGCTACAGCCTTAAACACTAAACCCTGAAACCTCAAACCTGAAAGTCCCAGACCATGTATGCAGATGACGTAGGCCCTGGAAGCGGCGTGGATTCAGAAGCTTAGTTCAAGGTATCGCCTTGAAGATGGGTTTTAAGAATTTCTCAAAACAGGATGTAGGGTTTAGGTTTTAAGGTTTAAGGCGTGGGGTTGCCAAAAAGCCGACGCTATCCCATAGAAAGACACAGGGAACCTGAAAAGGGGTCAGGTAGTAAAGGGTGCCACAGGGGACTATTGTAGGTATATTACGACCCTATTAACTCCATATATAGGGGCCATTATTGTAGTGGGGATTGACCTAACTCTTAACTACTTTCAGCAAAGCCAGGTGACAAATCGCGCAGGTCATCGCAGCCCTCCTATCACAGACGAGAATCTGGGTTGCTGTTAAGGAACTTAAATTAAGTTACTATATTGGGGAAACCCTATTATTTACTATATATACCCAGTATGGGAACTTAATTTAAGTTCCTTAACAGCAACCCAGAAATACAGTGTGTACCCTAAACCCTAAACCCTAAACCCTACAGGGTTAAGGGCTCAAGGGAGGTTCAGAATTGGGACGTGTCAAGCAGGTCCGTTTTCAGAACTTCCTGACAAACCTGTCAAAGACTTCTACTTCTGACCCTAATCCCCTGAACCCCTAAAACCCCAAAACCCCTAAAACCCTAAGACCCCTAAACCCCTACACCCTAAACCCTAAACCCCTAAACCAGCAAACCCCTTAACCCTAAACCCTAATCAGAAAGGATACCTAAGGAACATCATCCCAGGTTGCCCGGAACGCAGGGCGCCAGGAGACCAAAACCCAGAACCCCGAACTCTAAATGGGGGATTCCGACAATTCGGGATCCCTTATTATTAGGGTTTAAGGTTTAGGGTTAGAGTTTTATGGTTTAGGGTTTAGGGATTGGGTTTAAGGTTTAAGGCCCGATGCCCGAACCATCTGCATCAATACAAATCGGTTGGGCTGTGGGGGGACGGGAGGAGGGGGAACGCAATGAGCTTCAAGTTTCAAGGCCCCGAACCACACGCACCCCAAACGCTCTAAACGCTTAAACCCTAACCCTGAACCCATAAACCCTAAAACCCATAAACCCTAAAACCCTAAACCCTCAAACCCTAAACCCCTAAAACTCTAACCCCTAAAACCCCTAAAACCCTAACCCCTAAAACCCCTAAAACCCCTAAAACCCCTAAAACCGCCAAAACCCCTCAAACCCTTCAAACCCCTAAAACCCCTAAAACCACTAAAACCTCCAAAACCCCCAAAACCCCTAAATCCCCTGAAATCCCTGAAACCCCTAGGCCGTATATCCCCTCTAACCTCAAGCTCCCGAGGCCGCGCCCGCCCTCCCATCCTAAACCCCAAACTCAAAAAAAAACAGCTCCGAGGTCTGCCCTTCATTTAGGGTTCAGGGTTTAGGGTTCAGGATTTAAGGTTTAGGGTTTAGGATTTAAGGGGTTTTAGGATTCAAGGTTTGGGGTTTAGGGCGAAAACTCAGACGTCTCGCCATATATGTAGTCCCTTACTTGGAGGGTCAGGGAGCCTTAGTAAGGAGACTAATAATGCGGATCACAGGGGCTACTATATGGGTCATAGGGGCTATTCACCTACTTACTAAGTCCCCCTGACCCTCCAAGCATTAGGATACTTAGCATGCTTATTGGAACGATGCTAACTTACTCCAGTCAAATTCCCCCACAGGGACATTGGTTCATATTAGGGAGTTAATTTGGGACTACACGAAACTACCAAAGGGACCCTTATGTCCACCATTAATGGCCCTAGTCACCCAAAACCCTGACAGTAAACCGTAAACCTTAACGCTGAAAGCTGCACGGCTTGGGATTCATGAGAGATTTTGCTAACCCCAAAGGGAATATGTAGGGTCTATCTAGGGCTTCGGGTATATGCGTATATATATATATATAGATATATGTATATACAGATACGGATTATGTCAGGATATAGAGGCTACATGTGGATATACATATATATGTATATATATATATGGACATACATATATATTATCTATATCTATATATCGGGCTGCATGGGGCTTAGGGCTTAAGGAGTTTGAGTTTCAGAGGTTTTGCAGGGCTTAAACTTTAGCCGGAAAATATGGCTTAGAGTTTAGGGCTTTGAGTTTAACACCTCCTTCTTCAGCAATAGCCCCATGCCCTCACTCTCAACAGTCAACCTTCTGTTCTAAGCCCTACACACCAAAACCCAACCTCTAAACCCTAGACACCAACATCTTAATCCTCAACTCTGAACCGTTTAAGGTTTAGGGTTTCGTCCGAGATCCTAAACCCTAAATCCCAAGCCCTAAACCTAAACCCTGGTTTGAAGACCCGATTGCCTTGGTATCTTCCGCTTCCCGCCATTTGTCTACCAAGTGAGGAAGGACTGCCTCAAGGGCTAAACCAGCGGTTTAAGGTTTAGGTTTTAGGGTTAAAGGGAAGGGAAGTAAAGGGAAGGAACTGAGAAAAAAATAGAAACTACTGTGCTATTTGGGAGTTCACTTTAAGCGCTTGGGCCTAGGGCTTACGGTCTAGGTTCAGTGTTTAAGGATAATAGTCCCCAGACTATCACGGAACCGCAAATGGTTTCCTGGGTAAGGTAATGCCTTGGTATGTAGGATTCTAGGCTTCGGGATTTTCAGATGGCTTTGGGCAGTTTAGGGTTTAGGGTTTAGGGGTTTGAGGCCTCAGTATTTACAGCTTAGAATTCTAGAATCTTGGTTTGGGATTTTGTGGTTTCCATACATAGGAGGACTCCGAAACACCCCTAATTTTGGGAAACCACCATTTAGGTCTTGGGTTTAGGGATGAGGGTCCAAGGCTGATAACCATGGTCGTGCCGATGGATTCCCCAATCCACACTACGCTTCTATACCCACCTCTCTGTTCATAAACCCTACACCCTAAACCACGTGGTATATTGACACTAAACC
Source organism: Symbiodinium pilosum (assembly GCA_905231905.1). Taxonomy (NCBI): domain Eukaryota; class Dinophyceae; order Suessiales; family Symbiodiniaceae; genus Symbiodinium; species Symbiodinium pilosum. The sequence goes on from CAJNIZ010037313.1 coordinate 59,949, forward strand.
CTAAACCCTAAACCCTATATTGGGGTCCCCCTATTTCTGGAAGCTACTGAAGCTACCTTATAACTTATAGCTGTAAAGATGAAGTGTGGACTTAGGCTTGCGGGCACCTTGGGTTAAGGGGTTGGGGTTTAGGGGTTGGGGTTTAGGGTTTAGGGTTTAGGATTTAGGGCTTAGGGGTTAGGGTTCAGGAATTAGGATTTGGGTTTAGGGTTTAGGGTTTAGGATTTAGGGTTTAGGGTTTAGGGTTTAGGAGTTAGGATTTAGGTTTAG
>CAJNIZ010037324.1:0-32779 GCA_905231905.1 Symbiodinium pilosum
AAAAAAAAAAAAAAAAAAACTTAGCATTTAAGTACTATAGAATCTGGAAGGCGGGACCCCGATTTCAGGGACAACCTGCCTAAACCCCATACGCAAAACACTCAACCCCAGACCCTACACCCTCGACCTCAAAATCAGCAGACCCAAAGCCCTGAACCCGGAATCACATATCCCAACCCTCAAACACTGCTCACCCTAAACCCCATAACCTCAACCTCAAACCCTATAATCGAAATCCTAGATTCTGAAGAGTGGGATCTGGGGACTGGGCAAGGGTCGTTGGCGATAGGCCGCCGGTAGCTTCTTGCATAGAGGGATTCGAAGAATATTTTCAGACAGCTCGGAACATTTAGGATTGATAAGCCGTGTACTTATATAGGGGTCTACTTGAGAAGGTTACGGAGATTTAGCCGCTGACGCGTGGGCAAGCGTGAAAACGTGAGCAACTGATTCTCTCGTTGGGGGGCGGCATGTTAAAAGTTAACGAACTCTCACGCTCAAGCTTTAAACTCTGGCCTTGATGGCTCGGATTTTCAAAGCCTGCAGTTTCCTGTTGAAGATTTACCATCGATGAAGATTGTGAGAGGGCTCTGTGCTTAGGGCGCAAGGATGGTGCATTGTATTTGGTCTTTGCCAGGTTTGTAGGCAATGTGGAGCTACATCATACCTGTTCGGCTAACATCGTCCCAGCAAACATCCAAAACCAGAGCGCATGTCTGTTGACATGGCTCTAGGGCTCAGGGCATCCCAAGGCGGTTGAGGTTCTTATGGGCCTTTAAACCATGCGAGGTACAATTAGATTTCACAGGAAATTTGCGGGATCGTGCAATGTTGATGGGCCTTAACGGCTGAGAGCTCCAGAACTCAAAGTCTCAATCTGTGGAGAGCTTCAAAGGTATCTTGGGGTGGTGATGCTAAAGGTCTTGTTCTCGGGAAGAAAAGAGACCCATTGATTTGGTAGCCCATCAGCACTGTTCTTGTTGGAAGTGCAGGCCTCCAGGCGGAGATACCGGGAATCCCTGTATGGTGACCAGTATGGTGCAGGAGGACTGGAAGGAACACATGTGTAAACACAAAAACGGCACAACTACCACAAGATGCAAATTAAGCTGAAAACAAAAGACTGGACCTACTCTAGCAGCTAGCATGGAATGGAAGGCGGAAGAAAAGTCCTCAGCACGTGCTGCTGCTATTCATACACTCATTTTGTTGACTGGGAATTGCCACTTCGCTTTGCGTCAAGGACCCTTGTATGCAGAAACACTCACATCATCTCATTCAAGCGACAGGCCCATAGTGTACTTCCTTTCGGGGCGCCTAATGCTGAATTCTTGGTCCGGAAAACGAAAACAGGAATGCAAAGGAACTGCAATGCAAGGTCTAGGCAGCCGGGTGGTTTGAAGACTCAGTCACTTAGGCCTCAGAGTTCGGCTTTGGGGTTTAGGACAAACTATAACGGAACGTACATGAAACAGCAACGGCAACTGTCAGCGTGACAGGTAACAGCTCTTCATGCACCGGATGTAGATCACCCTGAGCTTTCGGAATGCAAGCTTGTGTTGCAACTGCAGATTTCAAACTCCTGTCTAAGCCGAAGGCATAAACCTTCACAAAATTGACCTCATCCCAGTTGACTCGAGCCTACTCTTTATGTCGCACTGAACAGACACAAGCTTAACGACCACCATGTGACGAAAATCCATCGAGACCCAGCACCGAGGTCCTACCCCCTTCAGTCCTGAACCCTAGGATTCTTGTCCAGAAATCCTGAAACCCCAGCCGATGTTCCGAAACTCCCAACCCCAAACTTCCAATCCCTGAATCTTAAATCCTAGACGACCCAAAGAGCCATCATTCGGAACCTGCAGCCGCTCCAGGGGAACGATGCCCGCCATGCTGGAGCCCAACGATGCCTCTTAGAGTTCAGGATAAGGTCTTGAAGTATGAGGCTGAGCATTCAGGAGTTACCCTTGTTTCAGGGATTGAGGTTAGGATCAGCTTGGCTTTTTGAGTGCGCACTTTAGAGGGCCGATTGTTACGCAGCATGATTTAGGGTACATGCCCATCGGCGGCTTATAGATGTTGACCAAGCTTCTTACGCAATACATCGGACAATATCCACAAGCCGCGAACCAAGGTGCTGACAGTTTTGGGTGACACAACCCTTGAGAATAGCGGTGACGTCTCGAACTTGAGTATTTGAATTCGGCTGGACGCACTGACGACGTCTTACAAAGCGCAGGGACATATGGTACCCAAATGTGCGTGTTATAGGAGCGTGGGCTGCCAAAGAACTCCCCACCGCAATCCTCAATGCTGAGCCTCTACCTCGACAGTCTCCAACCCCAACCAACAACCCAAGCCTCCAAGCACGACTGTATGCCAGGTGCTAGCTGAGCATTCGATGAGGGAGCCTTAAGTCAGGATGGAAGGAGGTGTAACGAGGTGTAAGGCTGAAGAATTAGGATTTGAAGCCGCGGGTTTTGGGTTGAAAGTTGCAAGCTTTGGGGCTTAAGTTGTGGGGAAGGTTTGGAGAAATAGTTTTCGGCAAGGTGGAGGCTTCCTCTTTTCGGTTCCCCAAACGGTGCACGGGGTTCCCTGCCAGGACTGTTGCAGTGGGCAGCTCTAGTATGAGTCTCGATGGGGCCTAGTGATGTCATGGGCACCCCAAATGTAATTCTGCTACTAAAGGGATCACTGTACGAGAGACATTAGATAAGACGTGCCTATATGGGGTAATGCGGGCTCTCTAAGGACTCCAGTGCGCTTCACGTCAATACACCATTTTCCAGTTAGTTAATCAGCTGATGTTGGCTTACAACCTTCTTGACTGCCCTGCATTTGTCTGTACAGTGGTCTGGCACTGGATCCTCCTTCTTGCTCGCAGCCTGGGCTCAGCTTTAGGCTGAGAGCTATGTCAATGTGCTACTGGAAAAACCGTAGCCTAACCTAGACCTGTGCCATTCAAATGTGGACGTCTATACCTCTGGGCAGTCAGGATGGTCATACGTGCTTGGCGGTGGCACAAGCTGGGGCCCTCCAGTGCAAGCCTGCCAAGTAGCATGACCCCAAACGCTGTTCTTGAGATTGCTGCGTGTTCGGTGAAGATTCTCTGTATCAGCCTGATGGATCTACACGTTATCTAATATTAGCCCCTGTATGACGGACTGAACAATGCCGGCAACAGGCTTTTGGCTAGCCTTTCGTGATGCCACCATAATCCCTACATGATCTTGATAGTGGGTTCACGAGTCTACCTTGAACTAACCATGCAATGACCTTGGAGAAATCTGATCAGCTCAGCACCTGACATCGCGGAAGATGACAAGGACGCGCACCCTGTCCGGCCCTACCTCGCGCAGGAAGTGAGGAATCGTTCATCCAACCTCTGGTAGGTTTAGGGGTAACCTGGTTACCTGTCACTCAAACCTTGAAACTCGTCAACACCATAAGGAAAGTTCTAGGTTTTGGCCCTACACTCTTGCACTAAACGCAAACGGTATACACATACTCTAGACTCTAAACTCCCTCCACATCCTGAGCCCTCATCCAACCAACAGCGAGGCGAATCCTTAAATGAAACGCATCCAAATACAATTCCTCATTTGATTTCCGAATCCAAGGTTTGCAGCGTGGGATCACGCTCTCTGCAGTTGGAATCCCATACTGAAAAACTGCGCCCTGTACCATATCCTCCATGCTAAGACAAGCACCTTGGTTCTGAGCCTCAGCATGCAGTACAAGAATGCTGGGTGCGTGACGCCCGGGAGGCGTGCATCTGTGAGAATCTTCAACCTTCTGCTGTGTGCTTGGACTTCTTCGGCTTCGGGCTTTGGGCTTCATCTGTAAAGCGCAGGTTTCACAGCTTCCGGCTAACGATTTGTGGGTCAGGTCTAGGCTTGGAGCTCAGCATTGAGAGCTTGTAGGCAAAACATAAATTAGCGCGGAGATTGACTGATGGTTCATGTAGCCACGGTCGGAAACAGAAACTCTCGTACTGAAAGACCATCGGTTCAGGTGGAGCCTGGGGTGGCCTTAGGAGCTTTTGAGCCTTTTGGCATCCGGATCAATGCCTCAAGAAAAGCCAGCAACGCTCAGGCACCAAACCCTTAGACCTTACCAAGCTGCCTGCATTGCACTGTGAAAGTTCGGGGACAGCGGCTCCGACGTAGAGATAAGCTGCCGCGCAGTTTCGGATCAGGCTTGAGTTAAATCCCCCAGAGAGGTCTGCAGGCTGCAGGACCTCCCAGCCTCACGCCAGCAGATAACAGCCCTTCCCTTGCGTTAAATCTATTTCAGTCAGTGAACCGGGCAGGAGGCAGGCTCACCAGATAGACCAAAATGGGACCCAAAAACCCCTTGTTGCAATGGGCACCCCGATGTTTCCAAGATTCTCCCCAAGCCAGGCCCTGCCTCTCTGACTCCTGCATATTCACATGGAACTCCTGACGATCTGTAGCTCCCTACTAGTACAGAATGAAGCAAACAGGATAAGGCAATCATTGCACCCATCACGTGCAGAGCTCGAAAGATGGGAGTCTCTTAAAGCTACCCCTATAGAGTGCTTGTCATTTGCTTCCCCTCAATGCGTCCTGCCTGGATGATTAATCCTCCTGGCCCACAACCTTGTTTATTGTACGGGGATGTACTCGTTGAAAGACCTAGATGTTCACCCAACCCGGCCCGCTTTCCTGTGAGTGGGGCTCTCTGCCTTGAAAGACCCGAACATTATTGATAGAGTGGGATGTTTATTGAAAGATTTAGACTGTTCGTCAAATGGAGTAAAGCACATGGCTGGCCCTAAAGCCATCTTGGCAATCTCATTATTTTGAAACACATGCCTTCACAAAAAAGCTTCAGGTAAAGAACGCTCATGTCTACTTAGACGTCCTATTGGGTTTTGTGTCTGAGCTCCTTCCAAGAAAATTTTTATGGGCACGAACCATCTTCATCTTAAGATGAATGTCAAAAGCAACCCGGGAAGCCTTATAATGATGATTCCATATCATCACCCCCGCAAAATCTTTGCAGCAGCCCTGTAGCTTCGTCATGTCATCCAGCTTCGTTTGCCCTTCTACTCTCCCCAATTGAAGACGATCTTCTGAAGTTTTGTCCGTCGTGTTTTTTTGTTTGTTGTTCGGGGGGCTTACTGATCCGGGACGGGATTGGCAATCCGCGTCATTCCTTTGCCATCCGCCTATATTCCTAAGGGCCCCAAGGTTCGGTCCTTATTTGAAGAGCCCCGTGATGATCCTTGTAATTCTGGGCCTGGAGATAAGCTCAGGTCACGGCAGAGCCATCAGATCCGGCTTGGCCGTGATCTTGGGTGCCCTTGGAAATTCGAGGAACGGTTGCGGGCTGTGGTTTTGGAGGTTTGAGAGACTCTGGTGTAGGCACACCCCTCCTAGAACTTCATACGAGTGGGGAAACCATGCAATCTTCATGAACGCAGTAGAAAGAGGCAGCATACATGAAAAAGAGAGCTTGGAAATGGTTCCAACGATCCTCGATGCATGGTAATTGCAGCTTCAGACAACAACCCCGATGCACGTTTCTCAAAAGGCCACCATACTCTCACTAATCCTGACATCCCTACTTTGGGGTATGGTGTGTTGGCTCACGGCTTCTGACTAAGTCTTGGCACAGAAGACCATGGGATTCAGATGCTCTAATGACCATGTTACCTGAAGTTCCCAGATATTCTGAGACAATATATGCCATTTCCTTTGGCTCTGTAGTGGTCAGAAACACTTTCAGTCCAATCAAAGCACCGGCCGACTCCGATGTATCATCACTGACTGAGGAGATTGCAGCGTGAAAAAGTGAACTCAGTTCGCACAACAAGCTGTCGAAGCGGGAAACCCACGTTAGCCAGCAGTGGCGCAACATTCATCAAGCAGAAAGCTCTCTACGTATCAACTCATGAGCACCAACCTGTCAAAACAACACGCCCAAGCTCAGGACGACTGGCAGTATTCTGAAGCACTGGTAGGCAACAAATCTTCTGTCCCTTCACTGTACGCAAGTAAAAGGACATATCTTCATTCGGCAAAATAGCACACATTCATACTAAGGTCTGATAACGGGTAGCGTCACTTGCTAAACCTTGAGCCCGGAATTATCGGCAAACCTCATGGTCAGGTCGAGCAAGGCCGGGGCCCAGGGCTTGAGTTCACGGATGCCACCTGCACAGGATTCCAGTCAAACTCTCTGAAATCACTGTCGGAGTCCAGGTGGAGCCACGAATCAGGATCATGTCGGTCCACGTTGGCTGCTTAAATAGCAACAGTGTCGTTCAATTAAAAGTATCAACGGGGCTATGTAATTGGTTTCGCCTTATGTTCAAAGAAATTCTTAACCGGAAGCTGGAGCAAAAGCTGAACAGCATTGAAATCTGCAGACAATAATCTTGAGGATTTTTGGGGCCTCCAGTACAGTAATGCTTTCTTTCTGCCATGGTTCTGCCCAGCATGCAAAATGAGCTCAAGACACTCGGTCTGCGTACTGGCTCTGTGTCGCCCAAACAGAGACTCTTCAAACAATGTGTCTTACCTACACATGGGCCAGTCTCGTTCAGTGGAGCGAGCTTGATTGATGTTGTGGCTGCTACTTAGAAGTGTTTTGATGAACCGTTTGTCCAGTCCACGTGTCCCCTATTTCCCCGAGAAGTGGAGAATAGCCTTGCCATCTTCTGAAATAGTTGAGGACATGCTGGTGCGTGCAACTGCCAAAACGCGTGAGTCACATATAGCAAGGACGTATCTTTAGAGCACGAGGTTATGGCTTCGCAATTCGGTCCAAGACCAAGCTACGACCCTGTGGGCGCACCCAGGTTTGGAGGCACGGCAAGGTTTTAGTAGTAACTTGGCTGCTTGCAGATCCCTATGATTTCGCTGATATCACTCCTGGGTAGACTGCATGTCTGTTTTGTATACATGGCCTGTCGCAATTCAGCAGTGCAGACACTTTCTAACTACGCATTGGAGTGGATCCCTGCAATAGCCCATATACAAACCCCTGCAGTCATCGCCCTAGTGCCATTCCTAAACTCAAATATCACCCCGAAAGCTTTCATGAGTAAACCTTGAACCCCAACCCATGCAAACATCGCTCATCACATTAAACCTTACGCTGATCCCTAAGAAAGACCGCAAAAGAGACAACTCCCCCATCCCCTACCAAAAAACAGAGAGCCAACTGGGGTGCTGACGGACTCCTTGCTGGCCATAGCTCTCCGGGATGATGGAACACTACCTGCTTTGGCAGAAGGTTTTAGGATGAAAGCTTTTGTTTTTAGATTCAGCTTAGGGTGTGAGGGTCTACATCGGGTGAAGAGATTCTTGGGCACAGTAGCAGTATGTTTGCCGCGCCCACTTGCCCGTATCACATGATGACTAATGCAGGCCGAAGAAGCAAAACAAATACGCCATGGGAAAGTAATGCAACCAGTTTGGGGCCAGGACTTTAGGTTTCAAGAGCTGAGGTGTGTAACCCAAAGATTCTGAACCCCAAGCTCAAATCAATCCGTTTCGAGCTATACGTGGCCTAACTTGCGGAGTTCTTGTCATGAAGGTGATGCTGTCGCGGGTGTCTGCGAAGGCGCTTGCTTGAAGCACATGTGCTTCTCATTGCCCTGCTGGCGAAGTCATCTGCTGGGATTGCGCTCGATTCAGAGAGAGCATCCTTTCTCGACATGAATCTTTTGTGCGTGCTTCTTCTTCGTCGTGTGCCTGAACTCGGCAACAGCGGCCCCATCAGCAGAGGGCAAGGGCCAGGGGCAAGTTCGGGAATCTAAGGGCTCAGAGGGTTGGGGGTATGGGAACTTCAGGGCTCCACGCGTTAGGGGTTTGATTTCACGGCTAGAGCGTATAAGGTTTGGAATTTCCGGCCTAGGTTTAACAATTTGGATTGAATGTAGGTGTGAAGGCTGTACTTAGGGCTGAGGCTAACATCTCGCAAAACCTGAGTGCAGATGCATCAAGGGCAACTCTACCGGACTATAGGGTACTACAGAGGTTACGGCCATGTCATAGCTTGAGTCTCTTCTTGCAAAGAATGATTCAAGGCTGCTACGAAGGGGGCTTCATTGCATGGACCTTCAGAGAACTGAAATACTGGGGACAGAGACAGGGAGCAATGATATCTAATTAATTATTCACCGCGCATCTGCCGCGGAGAGCACATTTCCAGTGCTTCCCCTCACTGGAAACGTTCCTCACACGCCCATTTCCACAAAACATCTGGCAGCGCGCAGAGCCAAGCCCAAACCCACAGCCCCAAATCCCAATCCCGAAAGCCCCAGCTCCAAGCCCGAAACCTGTGCACCCAGCACGAGCCTCGTGAGTCTGTCGGGCGCTTCGCTGGTGGCCTTCACTCAGGCTTTATCATCATACAAGCTACAGCCCGTCTATCTTGGATGCTGGAAGGAGGTCTGCGTCACTTCTCGAGGGTCTTAGGGTTGAGGGCACGGGTGTCCCCTCAAAGACATAAGCAAAACATCTAATCAGCACAGCGAACCCTGCGTCCACTACGAGAGAGCAGTTCAGATGAGGTGTGACGTGTCTTGACTACTGGTCTCTGTATCGAGCTGTTGTGGTTCCTACAAATATGTTCAGTCTTGATACTGAAGAGTGTTGCGGATGTGACGCCGGGCTCAAAATTTGTGAGAACTGTTTCTTGTGGCACGTTCTGGATATCATCGGCGACTTCTCCCGAGCCCTACGCCCTGAAGGCTACAGTACATCGAAGCAGGAGAAGCTTTGCCACAGAAGTGCCATATGAATGGCGCCTTCGTCGGCCAACTGCACCAATTTGATAAGAAAGCATTGGAACTAGAAGTGACCAGGCTCCGGGTGTGCACATGATTATCTAGGCTGTGGCTGAGCCAAAACCTTCTGCAAGAAAAGCATAGTGATGCATGGTGTATCCAATACTCCTCCAGAAGGCTACATGCACCCCAGGCTCCCAAACAGACTAGTGGCTGCCACTACTCTGCTTGAAGCTCAGCAGCAAGGTAGATAGGGAGATAACAGGCAGAAAGCTCCATATCAAGCAAAACAAGCACCAAAAAAACAGTGCTTCACATGATTCCAGGCTTTCATCCTACCTGCCGGGTGAACACCCCACGAGAACCAAGAAAGGCCGAGAACAGCGATGTCCGGTCAGGATATTTCACATCTGCTGCACCCAACAATGGTAGGACATTCTGCGACATAGCGTCTGTTTACCTACTACTTGGCTTCCGAAAACTAAGTGGTTGCCTGCGATTCCTTCTGCAAATTGTCATCTCCATGTCTGGTGCTTTGGCCTACAACGACCCCTAACTAGTATGCCATGTCGAGTCCTTATCTGCCAACCCTCCTGGCCTCTCTTCCTCCTGCACCTTGGCTAGTCTTGAAAGGTCTGAACTGTTTTGGGAGTCTAGTGTCTTTGCTCGGTCCGCCAAATTCGTTGGCCCAGAAGTGAATTGAGCATCCGATGCATGCAGTGCTTCCAGCTCTGGATCTGCTGAGACGATCTTGGTCGCATCAAGTATCAAGTGCTGCATGATTAACATGGGCAGCACCAGCCCTCTGCTTAATCAGTGCCTGAGGTTCTCGACACCTCGCAAAGCTCTGCCAGGCAATAGAACTACACAATTTTCTTGCATGTTCTCTTACAGCTGCCCAGAATGCTTCCCGGAGCAATTCCGTGATCTCAGAATCTAGCGGAAGCCTCCCTCTAATTGAGCGATCGAGAACATCAAAGAGCTTTGCCTTGCCTCCACGCACGAAATATCTAGTCAAGAGTGTGGACCTGCGCCTGTGCACGCTTAAATCCCTCAAGGAAAGATAACATCACCCTCACTGATGTCTTTACACGCATATCCTCCTCAACTCCCGTAAGCCCTAGACCATGTAGTCCTTGCGCAGAGAGGCCAAACAATAAGTGCCTAGATGTTTGAAAGGGACTGTGGGATCGCGGAATGTCAGTAGGCTGGGCAACGGGCCGCGAAATCCTCAGCAGAGACGTGAAGCAAAGTGAGGGCGCTCGTGGCTGCCAGGGTAGCGATGAGGGCCTGGCTCCAGGAACATCTTTCCCTGGGGAAAGTCTGGAGCTGCATACCACTGCACAAGCTGCCAAGGAAAACACAGCCATGCATGCAACCCAAAACTATGTGAATGGAACCGCAGGCTGGTAGCTGAAGAGTCCGACAGCACTGCAATAGGCTCCCTGTGTGTGAAAAGAAGGAGCAGAAGGAGAGAGAACCCCGGCTCACAGGGTGCGGCCTAACCGCCCCCCGGCCTCGGCGGGTGAAAGCGAAAGCCCCGGCTCACGGGGTGCGGCCACGCCGCCCCCCGGCCTCGTCGGGCGAGAAAGGAAAGAAGTGGAGAGAAAACCCGTCAGCGGATGAGGGAAGCTGCCAAGATTCGTTTTTTTTGGAATGAGTCTCTTCTAGAACCTGTAGGATATGAGCGCGATTGCGTACCAAGACATGCGCTGAGCGGCTCTGCGCTCGGCATACCCATGGTTGCCTTGCGAGACGAGAACCTCAGGCGAAAACTCCATGGGCAAAGCTCAAGATCGGATGAAGGTCGGCCTGTGAATTTCCAAGCTCCTTTGCCTGCTGGCAGATTAGAGCACCATCAATGGCGGCTCGAACTATCGCCAACACTGATTGCGTCATGAACATCTTGCGCCGGCGAGACTAGATGCAAGTGAGCTGGAAGCTGAAAGTTAGAGCAGGTTGTGTCGCTGATAGGGTAGTAGCTTACTTTGCTAGGTGTTGAAATGTATTCGAGTTTTGTTTCAAGTACTGGAGATTTCTGCAGGGTACCAATGGGGGCCAGCGCACACTGTCAGGATTTTGGCATTGAAGTTTGGATGGTTGATGCTGGGATGCAAAACATGGCTTCCAAAAACCAGTAGTGTGCACATTCTTATTGCTGGCCTAAGTGGGGGTCCCCACATCCCATCCTTCATTTTCCAATGCCAACACTTTCAATCAATCTGCTCCCACTCCAAATGGAAAAAACCAGTCTCAGAGCCTAAAACCTTTACACACCCCAAAGGCACCTTCAGCCCACCTGGTACAACCACGAAGCAGGCCAGGTAGTTATGCTCCCCCGAGTGACATGGCAATCTACACAGCCCCCTTGTAAAGCACAAAAGTCCTTTTTGTGGCTTCCATTAGTTTCGTTTTTTCGTCGCAGTAGGCTCGCAGAACTCATGTATGTGCCACATGTCAACCATTAGAAAGATCCCAGTACCAAGCATACAACTTATTTCTAGGCAAGCCCGCCTAGAGCCTAAGCTGCAAGCGCTGCACTTAACCCCTCAATCCCGAAGCCCAAACTCCTACATACACCCTAAGCCCAGATCCTTTTAACACAAACCATTAGCTCCTACAGGCTCTTCTTGCAACCGTGCCGGAAGCTCGGTCCAGGTTGGGTCCCCGAAGGAACCTGGTTGGCAAGGTACAGATTCCAAGATTGAAGCACATCAGGCAAGCAGTGTGTCTGCCTGCTGGCAGGTTGTAAGTGTCGAGATGTTGCGAAGTGAGAAAAACACTCGCACCACAGGGATAAGGGGAAGTGTGCACAAGAACCTGGTACAGGATCCGCATCATGCGTTTCTCGCACATCTGCTGAGGTTAGACTGTTTTGGTCAGGGTGAAATGTTTCCGGGGACCGGCTGTTCAATCGGCTTCTAGAACTTGCTTCGGCAGGCCTTCTCCAAAGTTGTGGGAGATCTACGTAACCTGTAATCAACCAAATACTCAGTTGATCCATGCTGGTATCAATCTTTCTTATTTGGGGGGTGGAGGGGTGACCTATAGGGGACGCCGGTTAGTCATGCCTGCGTCTGCAGTGTCCGCCATGGGGCTGCTTCTCACCATTTGAGCTATGCCCAAGATTTTAGTGTCAACCGACTGGAAGACTAGCAATCTCCCCATACAAGCATGAATCATGCGTGGCCATAGGTGGAAGCTGAATTTACTCAGAACATTAGCCTGCTGAGGTCCATCGCACCTCATGTAACTCCCCTATACGACGTGCTAGCTGCAATGTCGTTGTAGGGGAATGCGGGAAAATTATCTATATATATATATATACATATGAGTATATTTGTATCTGTACCTATAACGCCATATGCTGTATTCCCCTTGTCCCTACTAGCAACTAATACAAAAAAGTCTTGCGGAGTGGCCTTGGCCGCGGCACCTGTTCTGAAGTTACCAAGCACTTCGAGACTTCTGCATCAAAGTGCGCCGCCTGCACTTGCCCTCGTTCCTAATCTCTCGACCTGACAAACCGGAACACTAAACCTAAAACCTAAGCCCTGAATGCCAAACATTCAGTTTCCCTAGATCCTAGGCCCGAGGCCCTGAAGGCCCTGAACCGTAATAACGAATCCTTAGAACGTAGCACCAATAGAGCCTAAATACTACGCCTTCGTTACATCCCAAACCGTAAGCCCAAAATCACTTTACCGCCAAGATTGTGATGGATTGGTTTCTGATCTGGGTGTCCTAGGGCGTCCTTTATCAAATAGACAGGACCAATGCGGACTATCTCAACATGCTTTCCTGACGTTTGATGCTTCTACATTAACCACGACTCAAACCCAGTGTGCCATAGAATGCAGGAGAGCAACAGCCATGCACATCTGCTGCCCAACTCAATGGAGCCTCAGTAGGATTCAGGTGAGTGTGGACCGGGAGGAGGAGGAGGACGACGAGGAGGCGGACGACGACGGTTGACATATGACTATTACAGTACTTATAGGCGATGCGACATTTGTGGATTGTCAGCTTCGGAGGCAGCATCCAAGATTGTGGGCTTCAGGTCGCATAGCTTAGGCTAAAGTCTAGGGCCGAGCTTTTAGTGTAGGGCTCAGCATGAAGGGTTCAGAGCTGAGGGTACAGGGTCAGCCAGGCTGGCCTGGCAGTTGCCAAAGCCTCTCAAAATCTCAAAAAGAGGGTCCCAGGTTATTCCCCCAATGAATTTTCATCTGGTGCTTGGTTTTTCCCGTCGCGCTCCCAACGATCAATACTATGATTACACATGAATAATTTTGATTAGATTTCTCCTTCATCTTTTTCTCTGGCTGCAGGGTAATAATGCGTAGCTGGCTGACTGAAGGGAGTCCTCCGTAGTCTCCCCTACTTTCTATTTTGTCGCTGCTGTAGATAATCTTTACTCTGAAGTAGCCATGTAGTACGCCCTGTGAAGTTCTGACACATGATATCTATTGACGGCCTGACGGTCCACATGTTGGATCAGCACATTTCTTTTGAATCATGGAAGAGAGAGTCGAACGGTGACAGACCAAGCCTATTTTTACATGGACCCCGTTTTCGAGACAGTTCGAGATTGCGTTTTGACCCGCCCGATCCAGACGCGATTGATCCAGACCCCATAATAGAACGCCCGAAGTGTGTGTGCGGTGTCACATTGAAGGCTTTGTGGTAAACAGTCCGGAATGAGAGGGGAAAGAATGTGCTGCCAGACACAACTTATGTGCAAGGGCAGATATAGCACTTTCTGCGACCCGACAAAAATCACCCAAATGAGGGCCAGCTGTTCTGGATTCGGGCACCGCATGTAACTTTAAAGAACAGATGATCGGGCTGACCAGCGCAGGGCCTTAATCCAAGGTCAAGGTGCCAAGCGGTGCCTGAACCCTGAAGTTACCTTCTGTTTTGGGTTCCGTCTTGGCTGTTTATAGGTCCAGGTATCACGTGGAAGTACCAGCTGGCAGCTAGCGTGGCTCGGTGTCCCCTTGTATCAAGGATGATGCGGTTCGCACGGCTGGTGAAAGTCTTCGGCAGCGGTCCAAAGAATCGTGTATTCCCAGCTTGCCAACATTATGTAAGTTGTGGGATCCGTACTTGTTTGCATCCTTCCAAAGCCGTGGGAAAGCACGAATAGAAATGGAGTGTTGCTTGAAATCTGTAAGCATGGGTGTTGCAACAATCCCTCACAGATCATCATGCAACGTGCTTTCAGCTACAAAATCCACAGGCATTCAGCCGTTTGAAAGCCATGGTTCGAGACAACATGAACCAAGGTTTTTTTTCTTTCGACGTGTAGGCAAGTAGGCAAGGACAGTGTCACAGAACAACGAGAAAGACTCTGCTAATCTCTCACACACACACTACAGTGAGGAAGAACACAAAATGAGGAAAACAGCCCGCTACTGACACAAACCACTAGGCACTCCCCGTACACTGGTCACATGAACCCTGTATCATCCCCGGATATTCGCTACATGTGACCTGTTTCCCCCAAGCGGGAGTGTCAAGCTGGAAGATCAACCCCACAAACCCCATCATCGCTGAAGACTGCTTGCGAAATCTCGTATGCCCCAAATCCTACTGCCCCCAAACCCCAAATGGGAGCTTCAAAAAGTAGGGCCCCCGTCAGGAGACCCTACAGCAGGGATTATACGTCTCTATTGGGACCATTCAATTTCACAACAAACGCTTAACCTTCCAAAAGTCTGTGGCCCTGACTGTGCACTGGAGGAGGTCAACGCCCGGGGAGTGAGCCGGAGACCTGTGGCAGACTGAAGAACAACAAAGATGTAGGTTTATAGGTCGGGTATTGACCCAGTAAGACTTGGCTAAATCAAGATGAAGATAAAAAACCCTTAATATGACCCCCCGCCCATTTACGGGCTGTTCCTGCGTGGGGGCAGGACCCATGGTTCAGGGGGTGCGAGGACATGGTGTTGATGGTGCGGTCCGGGCTGACGAAGGGAAGGGATGCATTTGGTGGGTCATGTTATGAATCTCAAGCTACTGTAGCCCTGTTCCTTATCTTAATTACAATAATATGTACAGTCACGGATCATTGAGAAAGATTGCGAGCAATCGAAGTTAGTCTAAAATTACCAGCATCTGCTGCGAAAAAGCCGGCAATCGGGTCAGCCGGGCTCGCTAAGTCGGACCCCAGTGTCGTCATCAAGGTGTCCAACGGAGGGTTTGTTTGGCTTGTAAGCTGTGCCCCGCACATCAGTACTACTTTTGATGTAGGTTTTCACTTGGACGGGCTCATGGTTTCAGGAGTTGACGGTCAAGGGCTCCAATTTAATGGTGGCATACTTGACCCCTCATGCATCGGCATTTGATAAAACAAAGTCCAAAGGTCGCAAACAAATCCAAAGCCCAGTTTCCTATGCAACGAGGTACCTGTTCCTGAGCTCATCCCCATCTTTGCAAAGTCTTCCCGTCGCATACGCAGTAGCCAGCAGGCTTGTTCCATAGGAGTGATATTTGTGGAGACTATCAAGTGAGACGCCACTGGGTGCAAGGTCCACCCGGGCTCCAGGTCACTCGATGTCAAAGCATCGGGGTTGGAGACTTGCAAGTCTCGGGAAACTATCATGTCAGGAAATGAAGACCTCATTCCGAATCTAGAGCACTCATATCCAATGCAAAGCCAGGAGGTCATTTCACGTTGTTTTCGCAGACCCCGCTCTCGTGAGATTCCATAGATTCTCAACCCTGCACGATCAGAAGCTGAAATCTTGACAGCCCTTCTGAAATCCGTGAAGCTTGAGAAAAACACATCATGCCGATAGCCCTTGCATTGGTCTTACTGACCGGATCAAAAAAGAGATTCCCAGAACAGAGGTACCATCAGACACTGGCGATATATCATGCTGTACCCGAATGTGCAGTCACAAAGTCGAGCCTGCATTGCCCGAGCCGCGTGCTTGGTGCCGCGTCTCCCTAGCCATGCTGGGCTGATGGAAATCTGGAGCATCAGCAGCAGCAGCGGCAGGAGCAGGAGCAGGTGCAGCACAGAAGTAGGAGTGGTGGGAGCAGGAGGGGCAGGAACAGCAGGAAAAGCATGAGCAGGAGTAGAAACAGCAGCGGCGGCAGCCGCGGCGACGATGCTGTCTTCAGTCGCCGGTCGATACTCGTAGCTGGTGGTCCCTTTAGGCAGCTTGCTGATGGGTGGAATTGAAACGGATATGACTTTCAGGTCGAAATTGATTCCTCACAAAATCTTGAAGGAACATGCAAGGGTTGCACTTGGAACGGTGTTGCGGGGGCTTCAGGAGTTTGGTGCTGAGCAGCTGGAGTCGCAGGCGCGTACGAAAAAGGTATTCTGCGTTGCATCTCAGAATCTTTTTTGCATGCCACATTGAACTTTCGCAAGCATCTCAGCCTTGAAAAACTATACCTCAAGGTCTAAGCCACAATCCATTTCCTACGGCTGCAGCGAAGCGCAGGCTCTAGCTGCATGTTGGCAGGTCTGCCTTTGGTTATGCACTTTGTGTGGCTGGCGAAAGGACACTTGCGCCTTGCGCCACATTTGAAAATTCACAGAGACTTGTTGCATCTCCGGCAGTTCTTCTTTTGAGCGAGGATAGCTCCCATCTTGCAGCGCACATATTATGGGGTTCTCCCAGCAGTTACCCAAACATAAACAGCCCATGAAGCCTGGCCATTTTCTATTTCCAAGACAACTGCGTGTTTAAACGTGGGGTTTCATATTGGCCCGAGGAGAGTAGACCGCAGATGGGCGGACCTTCCCGCAAAATCAGGGGAGCACGAGACCTCGCTAGTTGCCCACCACTGAGGCGCGCGCAGAGGTGCACTCCACACGCTAGACACAAGCTTCCCCTCTTAATAAACGAGCCTTATCCGCCTTAGTCCTGCATTACCCCTCTTACACCGGGGCCCTGCGCCTCTGGCCGCTCCACCACGGTGCAGGTCAAGCCCAGAAGCTCGGACAGGAGGCTTGACTTGCCAGCCTCTCAGGAATTTTTGCCTAGAAGGGTCCATGCAAGTACCAAATTGGGTACTTAGGACTTTGGTACTAGCAATTGCGGTGCAAGTTTTGGGGAAGTATATGATTGTTGGGTACTTGGACTCTTAGGGTTTTGCAGTGCGGCAGCACCACCATCGGAAGTACAGCAATGACCACCAACCCATGTTACGCGTTTGTGCCAAAGACTGGTTACATTCAAGCTCAATCTCACACATTCTGCGGGTGGCCGCTCATTTTCAACGTGCACTGCAGAATCTTGGAAAATCGGGCAAGCAGAAACATGCAGTCCCCAATCAAGCCACTTCCCCTAGGCTAACAGACTCGAAGGCATCCTACTGGTTGCTGGGAGATTCTTGCCTTGGCGCGGCTTGCAGGACTCGGCTTACAAAACCAAGGTAAGGCACTGGCTAGCCCTGAACAAAAACCTCAAGGCCAACCATGTACCCTGCTAGCCCTTGACCCCTGCAACTGGATACACTACCCATAGGCTATCCCCGACAAAGCATGTATCTAGATGCCCTAGACCCCATGACCAGGAAATGTTCAAGCTACTGCTCTACTCACTAGTACATCAACCAACTATGCCCATCATGACCTGGAACTACCTGGTGGAACCTACTGATGTCTTGTCTTTGGATGCCTTGCTTCCCTGACAGCTTTTTGACAACATCAAGATGCTCCTCAGATCTCGGAACTACAACATGCACATCCTGAACCCTACTCGCCAATGCATCCACAACCCAAGTAATGCTGAACAACAGACCAAGAAAATTAAACTTCTCAAGCTGGCTGCGGTGTAGTTTTCCGAGTTCGCTTGAAAACTAGGCCCCCACTTCTATTACGTAAGCATGGACCCTGACCCCTGTAAACTGGGGGAGCACAAGCTAAAGTTCAAAAACCTCTGCTACCCGAGCAGTACCCTCAGCCCAAAGCAGAGCCTATATACCTGTGAACCTCATCCCCTAGTGCCAAAACGATTAGACTTTAAAGAGTTTAGTGTATCTTTAACTACATGTCAATATGTACTCATGAATCGTTTGATTGGTTTTATTTGTTGAGATGGGTTTTGAATGATTTTGAATGAGGTTGTAATTAATCTTAGTGGGTGTTAGAGGCCAGGCCCTTCCTATTTTCTTCGAAGCTAAACTGAGCCATTCCTCGGGAATTCAACAGAAAACGAGCTAAAACATCCCCATTTCCATATTGATATTAAACGAGCCAAGGTATCTCCCAGACTCGTCAATTAGTTGTGTGTGCCCGGAGCAAAGGTCACGGATTCCTGATAATGCCTAAACTATATACCCCAGATGTACTCTCAGTTTTATACAGAACCGGGGACCCCGGACCTTAAGCAAATGGGCTAACCGAAAATCCCTAACCCGAATCCCTTGACGGTGCACCCGACTACTGAAGCCGTGTACCACGTGCAACGGAACTGAACCTCAATTCGTACACCCTAAATCCTGAACTTTAAAATACACCCGCGACCGGAATCCCAACGCTTCATCCCTAAGCCTTACAACGTAATCCAGTTGCTTTTATTTTTAAGCTATCAACTTTGGGCCTGGGCGCAGCCCGGTCCGCCAAGGGACAGCAGCAGCGGTCGGTCGCACGGCAAGGCCAAGAGAGCCTCGTGGGCACATAGCAGTAGTGCGGGCCTAAGTGTTTTGGGCTCGGGGTTTCAAGGCGCTTCAAAGGAGCATTTTGTGTTTTGACATTTGTTACAAAAGGTTTTATGCGCTGGGCGTGTGGGTTCTTCAGCATTCTAGGTGTTTGGCATCTGTAGGATGCGTGTAAGGCTTCCTCGGGATTTGTGCAGATTGGGCAGGTCTTTGCATCTGGCAATTTGTCACGATTCCAGATAAGGCCATTTGCGACTATTCATTTGCGATAAAAACTGATTTGGGATGGTCCTCATAGTTTGCCCAGTTGTACAGGCTGCCTCACACTGCTTTCTTTCGCATATCTCTGTTTTCCTGCAGACATGTGTGGCGAGCTTGAAGAGCTTCTCGTTATTCTGCAGCAGAGAGAACGCAAGACTCCACGACTGCATCTTCTACAAGACCCCACAAACGAACCTTACAGCCTACCATTGCAAGCTGTATGTGTGCCCGTGAAGCTATGCCAATTATTTGTATGGCCCCTGATTACTGCTAACATCACCAGCATTCCGTTAGCAGTGCGGATGATGTTGCTCTTATTCGTTCCCTTCACCTCGCTGGCCACGATCTCTCGGGTTGAGCCAGCCTCTCGAAGCCTTCAAGCCTTATGAAGGGCACAGCCTTTCCATCATAAACGCAACCTTTATGGACACCAATTTAGGCTCAAAAAGAGGTATTGGCGAGAAGACGGGAGTTGCGTGCCTTGTGACAGGTAGTACGTCTTTGCTCTACCTGCCTACGCCATAAGCATCACAAGCATGACTAGACGGAAGATAACGCATATGATGAATGACGTTCTGCTTGCGCGCAGTTCTACGTTGTTTTCCTACTCTACCTTACAATGCCAATAAATGCTCCAAAGCCTCTTAGACCCCTAGAAATACAAAAGTTGTCCCACTGAGCCTATCTGAGGATGACTGCAAACCTTTTGCCGAATGTGGGTGGCCTCAAAGGCCTCCCAGTGAACCATCACACCACGATCGACTGCCACAGTTCGAGGAGGGGATGGGTTTTGACTGCTGCAGGGTTAATGGCTTGAGGAGATCAGGGGTGTCCTGCAAAGACCTTTGTGCCAAGTAGGACTCTCATTGGTTCCAGACAAGGCTGTCAGACAGGAACTGCTAACAAGTACAATGACCTCGTTCTAGCCGAGCACGCTTCTACTTTCGGGGCTTCATGTGTCAGCTCAAGCAAGCAACATTCAGACTCTAAGCGGCCTTAAATCTTAACCTGGTGTGCTGAGCTTTCATGTTCCGCGGTCTGAGCACGTAAGGACCAAGGCTCAGGTTTTCTAGCTGCTAAGGTGTAGGGTAGGAACGCAGACAGAGAGATTTCTTGCAATTTTAGTGTCCTTGGAGACGTCCTACCCTGAATCAGCAATAAAGGTGCTTATGGGGCTACAGAAGACATGCCCAAATATACTCTTCAGAAGTTTGCTCAGCATTACCTACTCCGACTGAAACCTGCTGGCAGGCATAGTGGCATAACTCAAAAACCTGGTTTTCAAAGGGAACACGGCTTTGGTTCCTGTTCCTTCAGAGTTACCTGCTTTAGAGCAGGCTCTCACAGCCCCAGGTACTTAAGAAACCCTGACCTTAATCAACCAATCCTAAACGCTAGACCTCTATAAACACCCAAACCCAACATCCTCGAATCCTTGAACCCCTAAGCCCCTCAATCCCAAACCTCGAACCCCTACACCCCACACCCCTAAACCCTGAACCCCGAATCCCGAAACCCTGAACCGCATTCTCAAAAACCCTTGAGCCCTCTTTCCCCTACCCACGCCGCCTTGTGAAGCAATACCCTCGAATCCGTCGACCTGATTTGAGAATTTCTGTCTCGGTAAACAGGGAACTGTCCCAGGAGCTTTACAAGGAAGAGCCGCGTGTGTACATGTGTGTGGATATGTGTGTTGGAAACATAGCCTGACATAAGCATATGTGGGGTGCGGAGAGGGACGTATTGGCCTGTACAGGTCTGGAGTTTAGGCTTTGGGTGTAGGATTGCCTGACGCTGCCGCCCCATTGCTGGGACTGTAAGGATGAAACTCATGTGATTGACCAGGGTACCGATTCAGCACTCCGCGCAGCTTGTTCTCAGAAGTTCTCACATTTTTCCTGTTCAAAAATTGTTTATATAGAATCTTGTTGCCTAAGCTCCAAACTGTGAGATACCTGTGGCCGTAGTTCAGTTAAACGTTCTGCAAAAAGCTGTACTCTTAAGTGTTGGAACTTCAACGTCGGTGTTGAAATGTCCGTTGGAGGGCACGCAATGATTGGAGGCCCGTTCGACCCGTTCGAACCTGTTCGGAATCCGTTCCGAATCCGTTCGAAACAACTCGGACCCATTCAGGACACATTCGGAACATGGCCGGAATCGTTGTATCCGTTCGGATATTACTTACCCGGATGCTGATTTGACGAGAATTATTGCAAGTTATTTGGTGGAGTGTATCTTCAACGCACTGGGGGCAGCAGGTAGCCCCAACCCCTAAATCCTAAACCCCAAACCGCAAACACCCCCAGCCTGGTCGAGCTCTGTTGGGGGGCAAGGGCACCTGGCGGCTGGGTTAACAGCTGGGGGAGAAGTTGGCTATGCTTTTGCTTTGGGGTTTGGGATGGTTTGAGGTTTGGAGGTTCCCACGTCCCCTGCAGGACAAGGACTAAGAACAATGCGTTGAATATTGCCGTAGGGCTAAGCAACACGACATGGAGAATTGCAAAAGACAACTGCAGGTTAAAGGCTTGCCAAGCTACATACTCCTAGATACTGTAGCGGTTTGCAGTATGACGTCTTCAAGACCCTAGGACATTCCTCAGTGACAATGGGGGGCGCCCACAAATCTTACAAATTCTGTATCTGATCCTGCGGCAAACTGCCATGGTGCCCAGGTCTCCCTAGAGCCGTGAACCCTCAACCACGAAAATACTTACCTTAGGTTCATATGGTCTCCCAGCCTAGTTTCAGAATCTCCCAGATCAATAGACTGGGAGTGCCTGAGCCCTGAGAAGGCCAAAGGCAGAGGCAGCTCGCTCTCTGCAGCAAAGGCCTGGGCATGAGTCCGAAGTGGTTTAGGACTTTAAAATTTCTAAATGGGTGGAGTGTTTAAATAGGGTTCAGGATTTAGGACTTCGGGCCTAGGATTGAGTTTTGGATTCAGGGTCTGTAGTTTTTCGATGGTGGGAGTTTGCCGTAAGGACTTTGGCTGAGGGATTGGAGTGTGGGAGTACTGTAAGTGCCTTCGGGCTAGGGACAAAGGGTGCGGAATTCTGATCTGTAGGGTTAAGGGTTACAAACAAAGGTGAGGGATTGGAGCTTCGGATTGGGGACAAAAGCTGTCGGATTAGGGTTCGGGCTCCGGTCTCCAGAAATGTGGCAAGCCAATATGCGGACCCGTGCGACACTAGGACCCGCCACCATAGCTACACTAATCCAAAGGCATCCACATGTGCAGCTTTGGGAGCAGTAGTCTGCGGTAAACATGTTACCCTGAGATCTGCAAACATGTATGTAGATAACTTGCAAAATTGCGATTACAGGGTATCAGTTTGACGTCTCATGTAAGCATCTTCGTCGACTGAAGTCGAAGAACTCGCATGAGGTCCTGTGAGCTATGCTAGGGCCTTGTTCATTGATGTGCTACTGGTGGCAAAACAACGTTGCATGTTGTTATTGCCAACATATGTATATACATGTACATATGCATGCAAGCTGAACAAGTCTGCGAGCGGTGTGGGTTCCGGGTTTATGGTTGCAGGATTCTGGGTGCGCTGCAGGCAAGACTGCTGGCTGAGGGTTTGTGCGAGGAGCCCACACGCATCATAGAAACGATGCGATTGAACAGTTGTATTGGAGGTGTAGGAGCTGACAGGATGTAAATTGCGCATTGCCCGTGCCCTATACACAACCCACAATGTTTCCAAGCCGTTCAAGAACCATGTTCTTGATCTGCTGCCCTGCTTGGACTTGAGATTTGCGAATGACAATCTGGGTCTTTTGCTGGAAGGTGATTTTGTCCCTGGGGGCAAGTTTCACGTACAGGGGTTCACAGGAGTTGGGGTCTAGATGCGTACAGGTCAGTCCCCGCACCTTGAGGGCTTTCCAAGTCTTGGCCTTTAAACTTTCTGGGTCGAAGGCTTATGGAGGAAGCCTCCCTGGATTTCCAGAAGCAGTAGACTTTCATGAAACTATGCAATCCATGGAAGTGTCTTAATGTCATGGTGTGTTAGGGCTCATATTAGCGCTCCCGACAGAGTACAAGAGACATCACGGTTCATACCAATCCATAGGAAAAGTTATATAAAAAAAACTGGTATCCCAGACATCATTCGGTGATGAGGCATCAAGCCTCTACAGCTTCAACAAAAGACAGGCCCAATATGCTCAGCTTTCAACGTAGAGTCGCGATCTCTGGTCCACTGCAGTGGACACCAGTGTGGCCTTGACGTAAGGTTGGCAGGGGGTCCAAAAGCTAGGGCTCCCTCCTGATAGCAAGGACTGTACCATTTGGGGTTTAAATACATAGGGACAGACTTCCATCTTTGGATATACTCATATGAGCGCTAGACTAGCCCAGTCTTATGAACACCAGCAGCCAGCCAAACATCCGAAAACAGTAGCATCAAGCCATGAAGCACGTCTCACAATATATGAAAAACGGTCAAGTGCCTGAGCGCCAGAAACTTCGGCCGAGAAA
This sequence comes from Symbiodinium pilosum, assembly GCA_905231905.1. Taxonomy (NCBI): domain Eukaryota; class Dinophyceae; order Suessiales; family Symbiodiniaceae; genus Symbiodinium; species Symbiodinium pilosum. Next base: position 23,127 of record CAJNIZ010037324.1, read on the forward strand.
CGAGAGTTACTTCCTCTTGAGGCTATCCGGAAGCCACACATGTGTCTACGATAACTAAAAACGGAGCTAGGGCTCCCTCGGGTGCACCGGTGATGGCTCTTGGAATTTACCACTTTGCAACCTAAAGCCAGGGTATGCGTCAAGTTTTGCTAAGGGCTATCAGCCGTCCTTCAAGTTTGGACGGGAAGTACGTACAAGAATAATCTCCAAGCCCCCACGACAGCCCCGCAGCCCTTACAGGGATCATGCAAATGTACCCTGAATCCTTGGCCCGAAGACCCTATAGACGTTAGATGGCTATACTGTACGCGTGCATTGTTCTTGAGGAACGAAACAGGCTCGAGGACCCATGGCCAGGGTGTAGGGCTGAGGGGTGGGAAACCATATTGCCGACTCCCCAATAACCCATAGCGCTTAAACATGTTTTTGAATCTTGCCGGCAGGATATGAAAACTGCCTACAACCCCCAGACGGCAAGCGATTCTGAATAATAGGGGTTCCCGCAATCAAGTTTGGGAAAAGCTGCTTGCTACGTGTTCCTGGGGGAATTCAAAGGGCAGGACTCTTGGGTGTCCAGTTCAGCGCATTCCATTAATGCGTTTCCACTCTGTTTTAAACGTGACCGAGGTTCGCTCTTTTCCGACCCCCTGTAATAGTCACTTTCCAACTTTTCCAGGAAAGAGCAAGTGAGGCTGAGGCTGACTGAGCCACAAACACCCCTTTAGAAAATCGCTGCCTGTGCACTTGCAACGAAATCCCACCTCAGCCTTCTAAACCCCCGTACCCATCAAAAGTGTGCCCTGGGTAATTACCGAAAGTCTATCCAATCCTCACATGCTGCCCCAATGTTGCCCTGTAATTAGTCTTGGTGCTTGTGCGGGAAACTGTTGCTACTTGCTACAGACCCATCAAGTGGACTGCCCTAAACGCCTGAACGACTCTGGAGAACATCTTTTCGCGCCTAGCTCTTGCGCGGCTAACGTCTCAAATTTCAGAGACATTCTTGCGCGTTTGCACTTGAAGGTTCACGGGTAGTTGTAAGGATGCCCAGATGCAGGATTTCCATCAGGACAACTTGTATTAGGAAAGTGCTGCACACCCGGCACTCCCGAAACCGTACGGCAAACAGCACAGACATTGGGTATCTCCGACGCGTGATCCATCACAATCTTGGCATTTGCCAAGTCCCCACCTAAGGTGGGGCTGTGGCTAAGATCATGAGAATCTACGCAGCACCATTGCAGGATCTCTGCCAGTTTCTCTTGGGCGGACAAGGGTTGCCTTGCTACAAAAGGGGTTGCACCTTAGACTCTCAACCTGATATGCATAGAGGGATCATGAGAGTTTGGTGTGGCATACGGAGTAGGGGTCCCGGTAGCTTTATGTGAGGCTAGAAGAACCCTTTTATGGCTAACACAGGTCAAAGCAGGGGTACGGATTCAGGTTTACAGCGAGCTCAAACTATATTGGAAGGTTCGGAAACCGATACCTGGGAGTTGAAAGACTCAACATGCGGTTACTGGTGGCCATGTTTGCGTGGCAGTTGAACTCCCAATGCCGTGGACTGGACACCCTCTCGATGCGGAGGGATAGTTCGAGATGCAGGCTCCAGATGCTGTAGCCCAACCCTCACGGGGATCCGCTGGCAGGAAACTGTCAGCAACATGCACGAGGCCCACTCAACATTGTGAGCCCCTGTATGCCCCAAACTGCTTTTTTGTGAGCAGCCTAGAGGCCCCAGCCTTCACACGATGGGAAACACCCATGTTGAACACAAGAAAGCTGTGAGAGCAACTTATTTCATAAATTTGGCACGTCCGCTCGTAAGGTGTTAAGTAGACAGGGAGACAATAAAATCAATCCTCATGAGCCATGCAATGCTGACAGGACGACTTCGCAGAACGGCATTCCCTCACAATGGCTCCATTCAAAAAACAATCTCAGACACGAGTCGAATGATGTAACTTCACCTTTTCTCTCGGGCTCGTCTCTGACTAGTCTTTTTCTCGGGTGCAGGGCTGCAGGCCAGAGCACCAGCAGACAACCGAACAAAACAAATCAGGGGAATTTGCCCCAATTCTGCTCCCCATATATGGTGTAGTTTCGAGAGCCTTGCTTCTTTCTCCACCTACAATGCCCATGACGCAATGTTGCCCACCCCTCAACTTCTGAAGCACACAGGCCAAAGCCCAAGCTACCCCCTGCAGCCCCGTCTTAAAAATCGGTGTTTACAAAAAGCAGGGATCCCAGATGATACGTATTGTACTTTTGTGGAGGATATGTAAGGGGACTCCTCTTCTCGGAGCTTTGCAAATCTGTTTTATCTGCAGCGGTCAGTCATGCCGTGGCCGCGCTGGCTGGGGAGACGGAACTATCCTGAGACTGTTGACGAGTGTTAATAAGGTTTGTTGTGTAGCGGCTGACCAAACAACAAACTTGTTTTAGTCTGGAAATTCCGATAGTTCATTGTGTCCCCTGAAACAATGTCATACTCTTCCAAACAAACACCAGCGCCTTCAAGAAATGACCCTAATTAGATGTTAAAAGAGTACATGTTGCACCACACTCAGCACCAAAAATCCGCACAAAACCTTAACCCTGAAATATCGAACCCCGACCTAAAACAACAAACCCGAAACCCCATCAAAACGCGTGAAGCATGAGGAGCAGCTATAGAGTCGCGGCTTGGGGATTCACTGCAGTGGCGGGGTTAAAATTGGATCTAAGATATCAGCTTGGAGACTCCGGGCTCCCTGCCTGGGGTCTTGGGTGGGCGGACTGTAATGCTGCCACCAGCTGAAAATGAGGAATCTGCCGACAACGCTGCCGTGGGGCTAGAAGCACCAAACGTTCATGCCATGAGGAGCTCTACAAGCAGCTTACAAGTGCACCTCAAGCTCGCAAAGTTGTTGCTGCAGTTGCTTTGGATAGGTCCTAGAAGGGTACAAAACCGCGCAAAAGCCGTGCCTAATTGAGGTTTGCTCGGAGCTAATCTATCCCCTCTAGCTCAACATATATTACCAACATATATTACCGCCCTCCGCTCAAAAGAACAAAAAAGGGCTTTAGCGGTCAGGGCCACCACAACATTGGATTATACCTCCTGCGAGCGGCGCATGTCCAAGTCGAGCGATTACAGCCGCACTTTTCAGGTTTTACAGGCTTCTTCGGGCACTCCAAGCATACAAATGGCATGCGCGATCCCGAAGACCCCAAAAGAAGTGGCATCACAATTTCGAGAGAATTGACCCATCAATAGGGTCTTCAGGTACTGTACTCGCAATGAAACTTACAGATCTGGTATCCTAGTCATCCATAACTAGGTCACGTGTGTTTCGGGCTTAGATTTTAGGAGTAGAGCTTTCTTGGGCTGAGGTGGAGTTACATGTATGGTCCCCCACAGGCCACCACACATGCGCTCATCAATGTGTCTGAGGGACCTACTCTCGTATCCCAAGCGCCTGTGGAAAGGTTCCAGGGCTGGAGGCCTAACATAGAAAGCTTGATCGTTGTGAAGGGGTGCAGGCCAACATTGTTTCTGCTTGTACAAGTAGGCGGGGTCTGCAATGAGTTGGCTGATTCTCTAAGCCTACAACTGCTGAGTCCTTGTCGTAAAGTCTGGTGACCCATCAAAGCACCAAAAAGTACTTCACGCATGAGGTCTGAACAGCGAACGCATTCATCCAACAAACGGGGAGCAGCCAGCGTACTCCTCTGGGTTGATCACGCTCTAGCTCCAAACTGGGTCCAAGCTGGCGGAAAGTAAGAAGCCAAACTGACACAGAATTCATTCGAATTGTGAAGCCCAATGCATGCAGGTCTGTTTGCAATATCTCGGGGATACGCATGGGGACACGAATCGTGCTGCCCAAGGTCACATCCCGAAACCGCAACACCGAAAACAGCAACTCATGCAGACCCAAACCCAATAATACTCACACCAAGTATTATAAATGCTGATTCCCAAAAAACCCACTCCCCTGAAACCAATTTGGATTTCCCAGGTTCTGAATCGGGTGCTTGCGTCTCGAGAAGGGGCAGCAGCCCCTGCACATGCAACAGTTAGCAGAATATACGTAGCTGCTGAAGCTGGGTTCATCATCCTACACACATGCAAGACAGGCCCAAGCTTGGAGAACTCGATGTTTTCTGCGCAGCGTATGGGTGGTTTTCAAGATGAAGGGACTGGATATTTGAGGTCTGGTTCCCTAGACAACCCAGGATTAGAAAGCCGCATGCAGGACGAGGCGACTTCGGATGAACCCAAGGCAAAAAGTCATAGGCACTGCTCCAAACCTTCCTTGGAGGTTTATAGGTACTTGCAAACAAGGCTGCGGAATACTTCACATTGTACATGGAAGTCAAAGGAGGAAAGTGCACATATGTCGCGCTGTGCCCTGCTCAGAGGTAAATGAGTCATCAGATGGGCTTGTGTGGAAACCCTGTCACAGACTCTAGAATCTCTTTGAAACCTTATCTTTTTTTGATTCCTTATCGTTTTACAGTGGATGCTCCTTAATCCATATTGCGAATCCTGCAAATACACAAACTTTATCATTCATTGCTATTGCTTATCGTTTTACAATGAATCTGCAAAACAGGGCCGCCCTTCCTGAAATTTCTACAACAAGGTTTTTAAGCAAGCCTGTATGTGGAGCGATAGGAGGAGTACTTAGATAAATAAAGCTTCTCGAGCTTGCAATGCACGCCACAGTACCCATGAGCCTGCCGGTGGTATGCAGGCACCAGCGCGGCAAAAGGGATTCACAACTGAGGACAAAGGAGGGTCTCTCTCAAACTAGCCGTCCCCGAAAGGCACTTTTTCACACCACCGGGATTACAAGGGTGAGTGCGTATAAGGCGTATACCTGTACTCCGTGAAATCTGCAACATCAGTGTCCTGAAAGGATTTACACGCAACAGCGTAGAAGTAAACCCCCTTAACTAGAAAACCCCAAGCCCTGAAACGCGTGGCTCCTCTACATATGCTTTGCACCAGTGAAGTTTAAACACCCAGCCCGCGCTACATAAGCCACAGCCGACATACTGTCTGCGGCATATGAAGCTCCAGCATGATTCGCAATTTGCAAGCGCGTATACCTACGCGAGGGCCTACCCTCAACAAAAACGACGTTCGCGCGGATATGTTTCCCGCTTAGTAGACTCTGTAAGAGACATTAGTCTACAAGCTGTTCGGGCTGAGAATCAGGGTTTGTTTCAGGGACCCCTTGTCGGGCGCCATACCAGAAGTATACAAACCCAACAACCCCTAATATCGGAGGTGGCCTGGCGCGCTTTGGTTGCTCCATGGACGCAGAGGAATCTCCTTGCGGCAAAGACAGTCATGGCCCCGATTTGTTGGGCCCGCCCTTCACACAAATACCACCTGGATAAATCCGACACAGGCTCAGATGTGATGAAGGCACAGCAGCCCCTTAATTGCGTTTGTTCGACGCGGCCCCCAACAATTTCGGAAACAAGAAAACCTTTGGGTTGGGCTTCAGGAACCAAACAATGACCCAAACAACATGCACACCGGCATGCGCCTCACCTTCAGTACATGAAGCATCCAATCGGTGCGTGGGACCAAGCTCCCAGGCTATATGACTTAACGAGAACCTTGCAAACGCCACCAGACAATGTAAAAAAATGGACAGTAAGCGATGCTATATCGCCCGCTAGTTTCAAAGTTCTTGTCGCTTTTGAAAATGAGAGACTGAAATGGCAACTAAAACGCCGCAGCTTCCAGTGTAACACCGTCAGCTAAAAAAAAATCATGATGTTCTCCAAGGAACATAGGACCCACTGTATTACCTTGGAATTTGAGGCTACCATCTTGTTCAAAGGATGTGTAGGGAACATGTAGTAATAAGAGGTCCGACCTTCCATTGCAGACATGCCGACAGTCTAACACTACTGTGTCCGGAGCACTTCTTATAGTGAGAACGAAACCATGTCCTCAATACACGGATGCAACCAGAAGGATACGTACTCAGACAAAGCTCCCACGGCGTCTCTCCCTATTCAAGCAACTTTTGCAAAAAGGAACATCTTAGAATGTCTTGGAAGTGATGTCGTCTAGGTCACTCTGGCCATGGGAAGAATACGCCGAGGTAAACTTTTAAGACGAGAAACATTCCAACAAAGCTGGAAAGGATCCCTCTAAAACACTTCCCAAAAGTCAAAGCTACCTCTAAGATCCAGCATCCCAAAAGTTCCGCAAACAAACCCAAACCACACAAAAGCGATCCGAAAACCAGAAAACACAGGAGCCTAACCGAGTTCGGCATGAGCCAAGAACAAAAGAAACCCAATATTTCCAGGTAGAATAGCCATGTCCGGCGGGCGAAATCTCCATAAGATGGCTTCTCGTACTCCGAATTTGGTGGACTTCTCATGGAATCCAGGATTCTGGAATGCTGGAAATGTTTTTGCATGTTGGACATTCTGAAATTTTCGGCGGTTGCGGAAGGTTAGAGTAATTAGCTTGAGTAGCTTCTAAACTGAAGAAAAATAGTACTAGCTCAACTATTCCAACCTGTGTAGTTTACTTCGTTGAAATGATCGAAGCTGTTTCGAAGCACTTAACGCTTTGAACTGCTTGTGCAAAAAGTCAAGCAACATATCCTCTGTGAGTGCTCCGAAACTGCATACTGTGTTCAGACTATTCAAGCTGGTTTAAGTAATTCAGCTGTCTAAGCTGTTTCAAATACTCGCGCCAATCATACCATTGAAACGGCGCCAATCATACCATTGAAGCATTTTTTAACTGTTCAAAACTTCTGGACTATTGAAAAGAACCCAATGAACTGATCATATACACATATATCATACATCGTTTTTTGCGCATGCGCTGAACCCTAACGTAAAAGATCGAGCAGCTGAAGCAGTTCCAAAAGTCTAAACAGTTTGCAAACTATTCGACAAGTGGAAGCCGAATAGCTCACCGGCTTACGACATCTTTAAACAGCTTGAACGTTTCCATGTTTCAACTGCAGGAGCTGTTACAGGTCAAACCATTCAACGATGCGAGTGGTGTGCGTAGAGACTATTTGGCGATATGAACTGCTTGAACCCTAGTGTTTGAGCTGAGAGGACAGTTTAGGTACTACCCAGTCAGACCAGACAGGCAAAAACATTGAAAGGATGCGAACTAGCGTACTTAGTAGAGCTAATGAAGCCCTGCCAGTCTAACAAATCAAAAGCTTCAAGTAGTTGATGCACTATCTGACCGTTTTACATGCCATGAACTACATATGTATGTGATTTGAAGAGTTTAGCCAGTTTAGCCACTTTATGTTCATTCCCCATTTCCTGCTCAAGCGCTAGGGTCATGATGAACTTGCCCCTTTGGGTAGGAGCGGTGGCAACAAAGGAACTTTGGCCCTGAGGGTGAGGCTGTTCGGATTCTGAAGACGGAGATCTTGCTCCCTTGCCAGGTTCCTATGACCCCTGCTGTAGGGAAAGGCCACACCACCCACAGCAAGAGCACCCTCCCTAGGTTGGAGTTGCCAAGCAGACCCTAGTGGATGAACTAGCATAGCTAAGCATGTGTTTTTTGGAAGGGTATTCCTGGTCATACACATTAACAACACCACGATTTTGCCCGACTGCTAGCTGCCCATCCTTCAATGGACTGGAGATCATCTTCGTCGGACAAGTTGAACTTGAAGATGTCCTTGCAACATGGAAGGGGTTTTGTTGAGAGTCACTCGCAAGGAAGAGACACACCCAGTAGCATCGAAACCCCTCCTGTGTCTCTAGGCTATACTCACGGCTCCACGTTGGAAGGTCATTGTCCGTGATATCAACTTATGCTGGAACTTTGAGATGCCCAAAAACAACAATGTTGACACCAACCTCAGATCCGGAAGGCGTGTGCTCACTCCGGGGGGAGGACGGGTAAAGGTAGCTGGAAGGTCAAAATACCGCTAAGCAATATGCCTCCGCAGGAAGTTTGGCTAGGAAGATCTCCTGAGATTTGAACTGAGCGTGCTAGAGGCTACCACAATCTGGGGTTCTGCTCCTGAGAGGTATCAAGTTTCAATGATATAGGCGCTGCTGCAAGTTGCTGCATGTACCTTTTTGATGGAAGCTCAGTAGTCATGCAATGCTCTCATTATTCCCAAGGTTTCAGCGTTATAGGGTCCTGCTGGATTTCGTCCATCAGCAACCTTTAACTGAGGAGCTTCGTTTCCAAGCACCCGCCTTCGGGTCTGCTCCCAGAACCACTTGAAAAGCATGAAGCCCAGGACAGCTTGCCCAGAAGTGTAGCTACCAAAATAATGGGCCACTGTTCAGTAGTCACTGTTTAAGCTTGTCCTCCTTTGGTAACAAATCCCGCGGCCGTAAGAAGGAACGGCCTAACCTCTTCAACCACCACCCCATTATGCTGAATCTGGACCAGCCTAAAACCTGTCTTCCCTGTCGAAAATGCGCACACATTTTTGAGACCACCCGGCACTAGGCGCTTGCATAGTTAATGGGAAAACTGTTCGGGGTCCCCAATTTATGACCTCCAAATCTTAGGATCTTTACTTTAGTGGCAGCCTGAATACAAGTTGGAATGTCAAGTTGCAGTGTAGAGGTTCTTTGCCCTCATAGCTTGCAGGAAGTGTTGGGCATAGACTTTCGCCGCACTCCTGCGTCACGTGAAATGTAGAGTCGAAGGCGTTGGGCTTAAGGTACGGAAATTGTCCTGGTAGGGATGGCAAGCATGATTCGTTGAATTAGGAAGCAATTGCAAGCTTCGAGGATTTTTTGGGATGCCGGATGGGTTTCCTGCAAGCATTCTTGGGATGCCTCTCATATACACGTTCCAGAACAACTCCGGGGAGCGCAGGAATGTTCACAACTGCTACAAGGTCTACAGTGATCTTCACTGCCAAAGGAAACCATCTTTTCACCTCAGCATGTCTTTAATAGGCAGAGTGGTGACAGCATGAACAGCCACAAGGGTTTGCAGAAAAGGCATTTCAATTTGAAAGCTGTATTCAAGATCTGGCCTTTAAGATATATTTATTCAGAGTTGGTTGGGGCTCTTCTCTTCCCCTGAACGACTCATTTGTGCCATGATTGTAGCTTGTGCATTGCTCCAGCCCCAAGACCATGGGGGCCACATAATTTGCCGTTGTCCCAGGAAACCTAGCCAGACCATTCACCACTCGTAGCAAAGATCCTTTGGCCGAGAGTCTGTACGGGATAGCACTGTCCCAAAACTTCACAGAAAGAGGCCGCGTTCAGGGCCACCAGGTGGGAGACTTCGTCTGCCTCCAGGTCGCCATGATACCTGGGGCTTTGGGCTTGGGGTTGGGTAATGGTCTTGGCACAGAATACAGAGCTGTACGCCAAATACCCACGACTCCTAAGGGAAAGCATGTTGACAAGAGTCATTGAGCAAGAACAAACCCCGATTCGGAAACTGAAATCCCCAATTTGGAAACAACAAATCACCGCCTCAGAGACTAAGAACCACCGATTCGGAAATTAAAACCGTCGATTCGGAAACTGAAATCACCGAATCGGAAACTAAAACTCCCCGATGCAGAAACCAAAAATAACCGATTCGGAAACCAAAAATAACCAATTCGGAAACCAAAAATGACCGATTCAAAAACTAAAATCTCCGATTCGGAAACTAAAATCACCGATTC